>SRHC01000608.1:0-91120 GCA_004794325.1 Pomacea maculata
ATAATAATAATAATAATAATAATAATTTTAAAAAAAACCCGCCATCATACAGCTTTTAAAATTTGTTGTTGACCCGTCTTGAATCACTTTCGTCTTTCGTTCTTTCTTTCTTGGTGCTGTTGACCGGATGTTTTCGATTCGACGCTTGCTCGGCCAGACTACGTCCCCAGCCACCCAGCAATAATGGGTACCCGACATGTGAAGGGAAAGTAAACAGTAAAGATTAGGGGTGGGCATCGCCACCTGCCCAAGGCCGTGAAGCTCTACCTTTGTAAACTACTTTAAAAGTTTGAATGAAATTTGAACCTGAGAGGGTTTGCGGTTACAGCATTTTCATCGGCCGCAAAACAGTTGATGCTTTTGACAGTTGGACATGGCTGGTGAGTATGGTACCCAGCACCTAGAAAACATCGGCAAAAATGATAATAGTAGATGCACATACACTTGTAAGGAGCGAGTTCTTGAGACAAGAACGAGACAGATAGCAGACGAAGGACAGAAGGATAAACAACAGTGGTGATGACTAACGAAAGACAAATATAGACAAGGCAAAGAGGAGCCAAGTATCGAGAACTGAGGGCATCGTGAGTCTGAGGGGGAGGATGACTAGGGAATAAACACATGAGCGAAATATGATGTGTGTGTGTGTGTGTGTTAGTGTGTGTGTGAGTGTTAGTGTATGTGTTAGTGTGTGAGAGTGTTAGTGTATGTGTTAGTGTGTGTGTTAGTGTATGTGTTAGTGTGTGAGAGTGTTAGTGTGTGCGTTAGTGTGTGTGTTAGTGTATGTGTTTGTGTGTGAGAGTGTTAGTGTGTGTGTTAGTGTGTGTGTTAGTGTATGTGTTTGTGTGTGAGAGTGTTAGTGTGTGTGTTAGTGTGTGTGTTAGTGTATGTGTTTGTGTTAGTGTATGAGCGACATCTCGAGCAGTGGCTTACTACTTACTACCGCGATTTTCACATCAGAAACATCGCTTGAGACTTGCAGCCACACACATCTACATACAACTTGTCTGACCAAACTGAAAATAAAATGTTGAACTATCACCTTGTACGGGTGATTAGTCTGGCACTCCACAGCATGATTAAACAATTATCTCCCATTATCACCCAACTACTCAGGCCCCCTGCTCCCCATTTTCCCCTTCTTCATCACCACTCGGTGAGATCAACTTTGTCTCAAACATCGTTAATGTCGGAGTCCGTGGTCATCGTGAGGTGAGGACAAGGTGGGAGAGGCGGAGTAGGCAATGAAAGACGGACAATATGACTTACTTCCAAGTCACCGGAAGTGTGGCTGCAAGGAGTGACATCACACCTCCAACCTTCATTTTGATTGTCGATACAGAACGCAGCAGACATGGCGTCACCAGAGGGCGCTACTCTGGGCAAAGGAAAAGGTGAAAGGTCAAGTGTCGCAGTTTCTGGGTCATACTACAGATTTGTCTCTGGCATTCTCTGTGACCATGCAAATGGCAGAGGTTTACTGTAAGAGTTTGGAGTCACATCTACATAACTCAGTCATGGAGTGATTAACATTGCTAATGGCACTGCTGATTTGGATCACGTGATCCAAGGGCGCTACACCAGCCACAACGCTGTGTGATGTAACCTGCGGTAATGTGGCGTGTGTAACACGTGTAATACAGCGTTTAACATGTGGTAATACAGTGTGTGTAACGTGTGCAGCAAACGTCCTCGTCAGGCCTGTCAAAAGCAATGACCAGTGCACTATTAGGTGATGGGAGTACCCTGTAATCTGCATCCATCCTGCCAGACAGTCTCTGTCCAGCCACGCGTGACTTCCCTCGACAGAAGCTTGTCGCGACGTTTCAACGTTTCGCACCTCGCCAAGGAGTGCTGATCAGTGAAGCCGATGACAATCACTGACATTGCATCACAAATTGAAGGTAGGAAGAAAAAAAGGTTAAAAAAACCTCAGTCTCAAATTCTAAATGATTAGGATATGTCCTTTTACACATGACCTCCCCCGTTCACCTTCCCAATCATGCTCTAAGGTTGATGTATGTCGGTGTGAAAGGTTGGTGGAAAAGATGAGGGTATTTCGTCCATCATTCAGCTCATGTGCAGTACACCTCGGTCAGAGGTTAAAGCGGATGCAGAGGTGGGGATGGATGGGGATGTCCGCCATTCAACTTCTTTTACCGATCGGTAAGAGAGAAAGGGTGAATAAAATATCGCTGCTGTGTTGCCGCTAGAGGAAATATAAAAAAAGGGAAGAGAAAGGTTACAAAGAGAGAAAGGTGAGCGTTATACATCTGTCTCACTTCTGTATATGAGTGAAGCAACACTCCTGCCAAGAAGAAATTCAACAGATTCTGTCCTCAAATGAGTCACGATAAGAGAAGAGACAATAGATGAAGTAGATAACAAAAGCTCGTATACCGCATGTGGCGAGAAAGGCGCCTCAGGCTCAGTCAAACCTCACCTGTCTCCCCACAGGTGTTCCCCGTCTAACCTGTAGACTTCCCGTTCACTCTATAAAAAGAAAGGAAGAAAAGAATTTCAACCTGTCCCATTGTGTTCGTCGAAAAGGGCACAGCCGGACACCCGGGGTTGTCTCGAAACTGGAGAAGTTATGAGACCTTGACAAGTGATTGGCTGATACCTGTGGTTCCCGTTCAAGGTATGGAAAGTATTGTCTCTCAGGGTGACGTACCTGATGTATTTTTAGAAGTGGGGAACTTACCTGGGATCGTAGTTCACCTGAGGATTTCCTCAAGGGCGTGTGAACTTTTATTCTCGAGACGCCATTGAGACAATTCACGGGTGGCTGTCGTCATTTCTCTTTGTTATTATTGAAGTTGTCTCCATACTGGGAATGTGCACAAATATTGAATAAATTATTGAATAAATTAAATCTTTCTGTCCCGACAACGTAAGCTTATTCATGCACAAACCCAGAAGGCTGTTGGTTCAGATCTGCTTCAGGTTAAAGTCGGAAAACTCTATGTCCGTTTTTTTCTTCAGGGAAGGCAATAGGAGTGGAAGGAAATGGGTGGGCTGCAACCATGCACGTGACTTTTTTTTTTTTTTTTTTTATAGATGGTAAATCCTTTTTAGTTTACTGCCCCTTCAGTCAGGAGGATGTGGGGACCTTTATCTCACCATTTTGTCTTTCTTCTACACAACATTTAATAATTAGCAATTTTACGTTCATCACCATCTTAAATTCGTTAAAATGTGTAGAGTGAGTGAACGCTGTTGGAAAGTCGCTGGTACAGAAGTGAGACTAGGCTCTCTCAGTGTAAATAATTCTTGTAAAGGACATCAACAGGATTATGTAACCGTGGCATCGACATCAAAGCTGAAAGAGTGAGTTGCTCTTGTACTCTTGTATATGCTAGGACCGCGATGGACAGACAAAGACAGCATGAGACTTCCTTAGACGAAAGAAATTTCATTCTTACAAATATTATTTATCCCCAGTTTTTTTAAAGTCTTCTGTAGCTGAGTTCCCCGACATTTCACAGCCATTGTTGGCAACAGATCCAAGCGGAGGTAACTGTGTTTACAGGCCAAAGCCCGGATCACCATTCTCGAGATAATTCCTTCCGAGCGGACTGCATACCCAACATCGCTAAAGCAAGGTTTGGTTGAAGGGAAGGATTCACACAATGACAAACATTTTTTTTTTCAAGCTTATCGTGAACTCCGATGAAATACTGGCTGTGATGTGTTTATTTGGTGGGTGTGGTGGTTGTGGTGGTTGTGGTGGTCCTGGAGTTGTCAGTTATTTCATTCACTCGGTTAACTCCCCGTAGCAAAACAATCTCCTCATCTATTTCCTTTGCTTCTTTAGTTTTTTTTTCTGGCTTAATCCGCGATTAGAGCTGTTAGAGGAGAGAACTGGTCTCACACCTCAAGAGAGCTGTACTAACTGGGAGTGTCGTCTCTAAACCGGGAGTACCGCCGGTAAATCAGGTATTCCATACATACGTCAGATACCATTGGTAACAAGTAAAAGGTTCACAAGTCTGGTATGCCGACCGTACATTGGGTGTGCCGTCTGTAAGTCACGGAATGCCGTTCGTAAGTCGAGTATACCCTCGTAACGCGGGACGGTTGTGCCCTTCGTATGTCGGGTGGCTGCGACCTGCCTGCTCCTCTCAAAACTTGACAGGGTGATGGTGAAGGGACAAAGGAGTTTCACAAACAATCTGAAAAGAGTGTGTTGTAAAATAAACCTGATTTTGCCAGACGTCTATCACTATAATGAAAACTGCGCAATGGTGGGTCAAAACTGCGCAAACACATGGCCGGTAAACAAACACATGGCTGGTAAACAAACACATGCCCGGTACACAAACCCATGGCCGGTAAGGTACACAACCACGAATCTTCCAGAAGAAGGCGGTGAGGCTCAAGTTGAGACAACAACACGAGTTTGCTGTTGTTGCGCTCGTTCGAAGATTCCCGAACAAACGAGCTTCTGCGTAACCTGTAACCTGTCACCTGTAACCCTACCTGTAGCCTTGTAGGTAGATTAAACAATACAAATGGAGACAAATGTGAAAGGGAACAAAATACTGTACAATGTGTATATGTACAAAATACATATACAAGCGCACATATATGCCCTTACTCAAGATAAAGACAAAAAAAAGCATGAAACAAAAGACAGAAAAAAAGAGAAATGTATAAAGGAAGGATAAAATGTGGAGCAGGGGACGAATAACGCATTCCTGTGCAATGAGAAGAAGGGGACGAATAAAGCAATGAGGGGCGGGAAACGAGTGACGTTTTCTGTAACAATGAAATGACTTTTTTCTGAATTTTATTTTCAGTCAAGAAACAAACAACAGCAAGGAACAGGCTAATCCTTTTTTTTCTCCACAAGACTTTAAGAACAATGCCTGACGCTGACTCGCTATTGTTGAATTATGTTTGGTGGGCGTAGTATCATAACACCTTCTTGAGCCAACACTCCTACCCGACACAACTCGAAGGTACCCGGCCCTGGAAACGACAGAGTGAGTAATAATGATTATTCTCACTCACAGCAGGTGCACCTTCCTGTCTGCTCTCCGGAGCTGTAACAAGAGCGAATAAAATGCGAGCTTTGTGCCATGGGTCTGAACTCTCCCTCCACCAGCCCCTGGGTGATCAAACTGTCATTTGCAATCTCACTTTAGTCCTCCGACGGACGTGGGCGAGGTCTCCGTGGAGGGACGTGCTGGGGATCGCTTTTGGAATTTCCTCGTCTCAATGGGGGAAGGGATGGTGGTTGGAGGAGACCTCGTGCAGGTGACACAAATGTCGAGCAGCAGAGACGGAGCAAAGGAAAAAAAAAAAAGAAAAATTGTCGAGAATATTGGAACTTGATGAGCTTAAGCGAACATTCTTGTCCTTCTCTTTTTTTCTCCCTCCTCTTTAGTTATCAGATGTCATCTGCTCTTGTATTCATCCTTATTTTCTCCGAATATCTGACTTTGTAATTTTTTTTTCTTTGCTGTATCCTTGATTACCATATTCCGACTTGCAGACACTCTGGGCGGTGACATACTAGTGCAGCGGCCCCTGGCACACACACACACACAGAGAAAGGAAACCACTCATACACTCACCAGACATGAAATAGAGAGAGTACACTCACACACACACACTCACCAGACGTGTGAGAGAGAATGAATTACTCATCCACACATCAGACATGAGAGAGACAGAATGAACCACCCATACACACCAGACGTTGGAGAGAGAGAGAACTCCCCCTCCCCCAGAGAGAATGGTAGAAAATGAGGTAAATGACGGGAGGTGGGCAGGAGGGGAGTTAAGGTTAGAGACAAGGGTAGCACAAGGTAGGGGCAGAGGCTCGGCTTGCCATTGAGTAAAGAGGTGAGGTGGCAGGTGAGGTGACGGTCAGGCGTTCGTACTTTTTTACCTGGAGATGAGGATCTTTCGTAGAGATCCTCATAATCCTATGGCAACATCCAATGAGAATTTAGCAGCTTTCTTAGTGCCGTGCGCAAACAAGTCCAGGGGATGGTGAGCTGGTCTGTGGGTGAGTGTGTGAGTGGCTTGGTTTGTAGTCTTTCACTCATCGGGCGGGACGCCCAATGTCCCGCTTTCTGGCAAGTCCATCAAAAGTCCCGGTTGTCATTAAAAATCTGAATACCTTACTCTGATTCGCATCCGGCAAAGTCAGAGGAAAGGCCTCCCACAGTGCCCCCCCCCCCTTTTTTTCGGCGTTCTTTGACGGTGACGACACCATCATCGGCACGTGTCCCGCTTTCGCCCCCGAAACGTCTGGTCACCTTACTTTCACTATGGATGTCTTCTACGAGCTTTACGATTTCATCTTCATTAGCATGGAGAAAACGATTTAAATAAAAGAGAAGTTCTCAGCCACGTTCACGGTTGCCTGCTCTTACTAGAATAGTAACTTTTTGCGATAGATTATTCATATTTTTGCTTTCTGAAATTATCTTTCAGTGTTTGAAGTATTTTTAGCATCAAATATTTTCCTTATTTTAACAGTAGTTAAGCAGTAAAATTTGTATGCTCTTCTTGATATAATATCTACATTTTTACATGTAAAGCTGATTATATAATTTATTAATGACTTTATTTTGTAGTAGTGTTTCTTTGTCCTTTCTTTAGATCACAAGGTAGGTGCAAGAAAACCTAACGTTTGCTTATTCTGCTACCTTCCTAAATAAAGATTTGTCATTTTTCTTTCTGTCTTGGTTTGTCTGTTTGTTGTTCTTTGTAAACAGTCACATCTCAAGCGTTGGGCCGGGGAAGTGGGGAGGCAAACAGATATTCTTGTCCCCCTCACAATTGTATTTTTATTTGAGTGGGCGGCTGCCCCTTGACCCCTCCCTCCCATCTCTAAGTGGCCAGGTACCCGGTCAACACGTGGTGCGCCACACGGGTACCGGGTAGTGTGCGCCTCCAGACCTCAGTCCACTGCTTCCTGGTGTTTGTAGCTTGTCTGCCCCTGTCTGTCGTCTGCACTGGCCACTATGGCGGGCCACAAATGACGTCAGAGTGAGGTGACGACATAAGAAAATGACGTAGGTGTGTAACAGACTGTGTACTCCACGTCAAAGATCAGAGTTCACACACAACACGAACACAGTCCGCAGCCTCAATATAAACATATCACACACACCATACACACCATAGCAAGCACAGCTCCAGATAACACATCCAACACGGCGCCAGTCGCACTGCAACGACGAATTAATGACCCCAGCACGCGCGAAAGTTCAGTGATCAGCAAAGGTCAGGCGGATATCAAACCCACAGAACGAAGTCTGCACGTTGACAAAGAAGCGAATGGCGCCACATTCCAAACCCACAACAAAAGGCCCGTCAACAACAACACCCACAATCACAAGTCACACGAGGACGATGTCAGATAAGACAAAATACCACAGCTGTGTCCCTCCACCCAGTCAGGCCCAGGGACTATATTCTCGCTGTATCTACTAGTTTATCTCGTTAGTTTTATTTCTTCACATGTCTAGTGCAGCCACTATTTTATTTCCGGGGTACCGCTACTTTATTTATCTATATTGCTGTTGTATCCACTAATTTATTTCTTGACACTCCCGTTGTATCCACTATTTTATTTTTTCACATTTCCGTTGTATTTTAATCTCGTTATATTCCCGTTGCATACACTACTTTATTTCTTCATGTTCTTAAAGTACTACTATATGTCATTTCTTATATTTCTGGTGCCGGGTGTCTCCATTGGTATTCACTATCGCTGTATTCCTATATACCTGTATTCTACATTAATGTCCACTTTAACTTACGGGGTATCTAACCTACCATATCTTCAGCGGGGGGTCGGCTGATTCGACGATTTGCCAATTCGATCATCAGTCTATTTCACCACAGTCCATAATCGATTCCATCACCGCCTATACTCGGAATGGACCAAATCATTATCTATCCCATAATTTTTAATGCTTCACACTGTTCTTTAAAAACGTGTGTGCCATTCCGATTGCTGTGCTATTGTGTAAAATAAGCTACGCAAGGAATGTTTGTTTGTTTGTTTTCCCGCCCATACATAGGTATCCTTGCGTCTAACAGCGTCTAGTTTTCATTTGATAACATTAGCGGCTGACCTCAGTACATCACGTGACTAATTTGTAGAGACAAATGTTTCTTTTCGTATACAGAGTAATGAATGTGTCATAAGTAACTTCTGTACTAAGTGGTCTAAACGAGTGAGGACTGTGGTAATGAACCCTGGCTGTGGTCATTATGGCTGTGGATGAATGGATTCGTGTGGAATCAAATCGATTTGCTCGAATTGGTAAATAGTCGAACCAATCGGTAGCCCCTTTAGCATAATATAATATTATCATCAGTAGCCTTCTCTCATCTCAGATGCAGACAACTCAGGCGAGGTGCCAAGACCGTTCCAAACCAAAGAACGGTAACTCATTCCTTCCCTTGATTTCACGGCGGTTGTAGGGGAAGGAACTGCTACACGCTAGCTACATGGTGTAGCCAAGCTTCACTCCCTGACTAGACATAGTCTACTCCTTAAAAAGGCGCCTAAAGATCAAATGAAGAACAGCAATGATTGCTATGACCCAGCTGCATGAATATGAGACAGAGGAAGGAAGGTGATTAAGAAAACTAGAAGATCACCTGGAAAGTATACATAAAGAGCAATAGAAGAAAATGCGAGAAAGTTTAATATTTGTTGAGAATAAACATCCGTCATCGAACGACTCTATTCGCACATTCGTCCTTAATTCTTCCCACTATCTGAGCTTCTAATATTTTTTTTCTCTCTCTGTATTCTTGGTCTCCACATCCCGACGTGAGGTCCCCACCTGGTTGACACCTGTGGTGGCCCAGCAGCCGCAGCACAGAGGTCGTGACACCTGTCTGTTTATAGAGTCATAAGCGACAGAGTACCCCTCTACACACACGACCACACCACACAGACATCCACACACACGCGCGCACGACACATGCACACTCACACCCATCTTGTCACGATTTGCTTCTTCTGTCGTGCAGTTCACCTGCAGAGGGACTTGCAGCAAGCACCTGTGGAGCGTGACGTGTCCCTCCCATCACGTGGGTACGTTTACGAAGGGTGTGCACGTGCATGCATGCACACCTTCTGGTATCCTGTCGGTGTTGTACCTGTATCCTGTCTTTATTGGGACTTCTGGGATCTCAAGCAGGTTTCTCGTGCCAGGCTCGGAGAAAACACTCCTGAGATTTTCTGTTCCAAGGCCTTTTCCGACTTCACTAGAGTAGGAAAGATAAAAAAAAGTGTTATTAATATTATTCTTTCTTCACCTCTCTGTCGACATCTCTGCGCGCATGCGCACTATGTCCATGCAGAGTGGTTCACAAGTCAGTAGGAACACCGTGATGAATAGAAAACCCACTGAATCTGCTAATATGCTCCTGTCTTTGTTGAAAAGACACTCTCCATTGCTATCATCCTTGCTGAGGCAGGATATTAAAAGCTTTTACAGTGAAGAGTGGAAGGAAGGCAAAGGCTAAAGCAGTGTAAACCGTTTTCATTGTTAATATTGGCTGAAGCCCGAGGTTCTAAAGTCAGAAGAATAAAAACATTTTTTGTCTTCCTGTCTGGTTTTACTATCCATAACGCGTTAACGCTCAAGGATGAATCAAGACCGTTGCAATAATGTAGATATTTTTTTGTTATTAATGAAGATATTTTTTTGTTTTTATCCTTAAAGCTTTGAAAATAACATCCCGATATTTAATTCAGAAGACAGCAGAACTGCAGTGAGTCAGAACACATTTACACGAACACAAACACACATGTAAATTTGGAGATGCAGAAGAAATCATATAAAAGATCAAGAGATTTTTTTTTACAAAATAAAGCGGTGAAGAGAAAAAGAAAAAAAGTTTCATTAAATAAAAAGTGTAACAAAATAAAGACAAGAAGATAAGATGAAATAAATACAGAAAGTGCGATAAGCTGTTATCATATTTAAAACCAATTTAATCAAAAGAGTTCTAAAATGTTGTCGTGTGCTGTGTTTCAATAAAACTGGTTATCTACAAAGGTCTAAAAGTGGTTAAAATTAGAAATGTGTTTTCCAACTAGCCCCAGAAGACTTTTCAGGGGACATAAAATTCGGTTTCTCGATGCATACACCCTCTTCACACGAAATACCATGTATTCATTCATGGATATGAAATTTATTTGTAAGTCCCCCAGACATAGCTGAGTGCCGAGTCACGCAGGCGCGGCAGAGGAGGAGTCGGCAGTGGCACCGGGTGGCGATATGGAACATTACTCGTGTACTTGCGGTGACCTGTGACCTGTAAACACACACCGACCGAATGGCAATTGATGACTTCTTGTTGAACAAACACGACCGTGGATGTCGGTAAGGATGGGCATTGGAGATGAGGCAAGAATTAGTTTGTCATCAACTGGTTCAGCGCCATCCAGGCGAAGGATAAAAAACAAAAATCACTCTAAAATATTTTATTTGTCATAACATAAAGTACACCAGTCCATCTGAACGCATTTACTAACATTCATTTAGGAATATAACAGCTTCAGAATTGTTTAAGCATGCAAGTCTCTGTGTTGCTGTCCATTGATGTGCTAATATTTGTTCTTTGAAACAGGCAAACTTTTTGTTGGCATTTTATGTAAAATGTAAGTTTGTCTGAAAGCATGCTGATCTGTTTATTGTAAAACATTGTTTTGTCTCTGACTTCCTGTAATGAAAGTCACCTCAGACAGGTGTGTGGCGATGTTTGATGCGACAAACCAAACAAATATTGAAGGCAAGTGCATCCGCATCAGCGCGGGTCGACTTTGATGGACACTGCCTTTCCTCTTCGCTTATCTCTAAATCCCTCTTCAAAATTCCCAAGTATCTCAAGTATGTCAAGTATTGTAAGTGTTGTAAGTACGTCAAGTATCTCAAGTATGTCGAATATTTTTGTTTTTGTATCAAGAGCTTGTGCGAGGTTTGATGCACAACCACTTGTCACTCCAGTGTTAATGTGAGACCGAGAACTGTTTTGTTGTGTAAACGTGTATTTTACAGACACAAATACACTCAGAGGCCATGTATTTACTTTTTCAATTTGGCTTTGACTAGACCAACACGCGCAGACGAATCCAGTCGCTCTTACCTGGAGCCAACTATTGGGCGGTGTAGGATCACGTGACTAGAGTCAGCAACGCGATCTGTCGTGATGTTGATGCCGAGTGGGTGTGTGTGTGGGGGGTTGTCTGCCAACAGTCAACAGAACTGAGATTCCACTCACCCCACAGATGTCGCACACTTCCCTTTGTGACGAGGGCGACGCAATGGTTAGCGCCTGTCACCAATACAGTGAGGGTTGACTGTCCTTGGTTCAGCTCTCGTCTCGGGCACGCTGTTCTTTCTCTTCATGTGGCATCTGTTTACAGAGCTGACTGTCGTCGTGATGTAGCCTTAGTTGCTGGCTCGGCCTAAAACATCAATCCTCCCCCATTCGTGACATCTACTTAATCAGATAATCCGACTACTACACGATCAAGGCATATTGAACTATTTTTATCCGCCGTCGTCTGTCTTGCATGTATGTTAATTAATTGTGTTCATTCGGAGATTTAGTTACCGCTGTAAACAGTAGTTTGAGGACGAAGAGATATTTATGTGGCCACGCCTCCGTCGTGCATTTCATGGATCTCCCCGCCTCTTTATGCGCGGCCACGCCTCCGTCGTGCATTTTTTTTTCTGGCCACACCTCTGTCGTAAATTGATGGATGTCCCCGCCTCCTTTAGTTGCCATTTGAACCTCTTACTCGGAGAGACTCTTACTAATCAGTGCAGTGGCCTTGGCTTGGACTGTCACATCGGACTTGGAGAAAGGTGATTTGAGTAAGTAGATTTACAACACCTTTTTCATGGCCAGTTTATTTACTTAACGTTGATGTTAGTAAACAAAATACCACACATAGCCACACATTCGCTTCCATGGTCGTAAATACTTCTTGTGAAAAATGTCTTTAGATTAACATAGGGTAAAGGGCGTGTCTTTGCGTCTTTCACCTTTGACATCGTCTTCTTGAGAGTTCCCTGCGAACATCCTCGAAACACATCACATGTCAACAGTTTCTTGTCAGCTCTGTCGCTCTCATCCTCTCTTCTTTCATTCGGACCAGAAAGAGACCGAGAGAGAGAAAGAAAACGAATAAAGGCGAGGAGACAGGAAAAGAAGAGAAAAGAAGAGATGAAGAGAAGAGAAGAGAAGAGAAGAGAAGAGAAGAGAAGAGAAGAGAAGAGAAGAGAAGAGAAGAGAAGAGAAGAGAAGAGAAGAGAAGAGTCGTGATCAGTTCGTGCTTCACTCAAGATTCACAGACGACACGTACAGCATCAAGGTGCTAATTGATATTAATCATTTTCTTAACCTTTGACCTACTACACTACATCAGTGGCTGTACCCAAGGCCTTAACAAGGAGCAGTGTAAAGGTTTATCAGATACTGCAAATCTGGATGGCTGAGATGTTGGGATAATATGATTAAGATTGTGTGAAAAGAATGTCAAGGTTTCAAGATGAAATCACGGATGGAGGTGAAATAATATATATATGTGTGACATTAAATGAGGGATATGGAGGGACCAAGGATGGTTTCCAACGAGGCCAAAATTCCTGCAATGGCCATTTCCAAGTGGGTAGGTCACTTCATAGATTCAGGGACTAGTTCAACTGATTTCATTGTTATATCTAGATTTACCGTTGTTATTCCAGCTCGCTGGGGTCTTCAGCACTAATTAAACCACTATCCAGCTTGAAGGCGGCCATATTCAGTGACTAAGAATGGATCGCACTTTGCATGCTCACTTCAAGTTATTTTTAACATCGGAAAAAGTATTAAACCACAGAAAAAAATCTAACAAAGAAATCGCTTTAAAAATTAAGAAAATCAATTGTGTCTCGTTTGCACACACACACACACGCGCGCGCAAGCACGCGCACACAAATCACCACACTGTGGAGACCGTGAAGCTGGTGGTCGACTGTTTGCAACAAAGTCTTCGTCCACTTCCTTCGATTGTCAGCTCAGTGGGATTGTATGGATATTATACATCCGCACAGTTTTGTTTCGACGATTTCAGAACATAACAACAACAAAAACTTGCGGCAGACAATCTACATCGCTGTTTATCACATCGATCATGGACAATGTAACACCAGCGAGAGATATCCATCATCAACTGACCACAGGTGACACGCAGTGTGCAAATACACACACACAAACGCACTGCAGCTGATATTTCTCCAATTTGAATAGGAAATAAGGTCGTCCGAATCGCTCAGTCAACAGTTCGAATTGTTATTGCATGCAGATCCCCCAGGCCCCAGCAGAAAAAACCTTTTTCCCCCCTTTCCCCCGATACAGAGATATCCCCCATGCTAAAAAAACCCTCCTCCCTCCAACCCATCTTTTTTCTCTTTTTTGAGGCGTTCACTGGGTTCACAGCGACTTCCCCATTGTATGCACGTGTCGACACTGCGGCCCTTGTGATGTACACGCCTGTCACGTGACCCTTGCCGCTTCCGCTAACCTCCCTCCTCTACTGTCACGTGATCCTGGCCGCTTCCACTAACCTCCCTCCTCTCGTCTGTCGTCGTATTTGTAGTACAGTCGGGGGTTCAGGCCCCAGTGTCTCGCGGCTCACAGCTGCACAGCGATTCCCCATTCCCTCGGTCGTCACCGAGCTCTGTCCACCCTCCCGTCATCAACGGAGGTATGAGAGCTGCGACTGCACAACACTGAAACCTCACAGCCACACAGAAGGTAGGTGATGATGAAAGGATAGAAAGCAAGAAGAAAAGAAAAGAAAAATTAACGAAAGATACACAATATAAGTATATATTATTAACATATATCGGAAAGTAAGTCGTTTACCTGTGTTTACCAGGCTCAGGTGTAAAACTCGCAAACTTTTCTCGCCGTGTTCTGGTTTAGTCTTGAGGATGGCTTGTGCTTGTGTGTATGTGCAGCGTGCATCGTCGGTTGACAACATCTTGCCTTGGGAGGATACGGGTGACACACACGTCAAGGTACGTGTCCTGTTTTCTTCGCACGTCGCTTAATTGGTCTTTCGGAGAAAAAGAGAAGTTTATTTTCTTCTTGACAAGTGGCTGTGAAGAAGGTCAGGTTTTACGAGATTGTGTTGTGTTTTTTTACATGAGAGGGAAAGTCGCTGGGTGGTCCACCTGTGTAGGTGAGTATGGATTGTGCGTTTGTGTGAAAGAGAGAGCGAAGGGAAAAAGAAAGAAAGGACCCTCCATAGAAAGGTCGCTGACACTCCGTTGCCCCTTGTTGACACATTGGATGTCAGTCAGTCGACAAAGTCCATGTCAAGTAAGTCCTTCTAAACCGGACACATCATACACGTGAGTGTTTGGTAAACTGTTTACATGGTCGTCATGTCAACATTTACCTACAATGTCCGGTTCAATATGTTTTTTGACTAATCAAGAAGAGATTGAGTGTAAAAGTTTAGTTTTCCATGTTCCCGCCACAGATCGTCTTACTTCTGCGTTTTCCTCAGAATAATGGAGTCAGTCAGTCGTGACATCCTGCTTAACAGTATTAATTACAACATTTGTCTCATGTTTGGTAGAGAGTCTGTCACCCGTGAAGTTCCCAGGTGAACTGTAGTAGTACCTCGGTATCAAGATGGGATCTCAGTGGCAATAGAACCGTACGACACGCTCTACATACGTAAGGGTTAACGTTCTCAAAAATGACCACGACATCACAGACGAGCTAATTTGCATAATGAGCTGTGGAGCGCGCAGACCGCACGTATAGCGTGACACTCATTCATTTCTTGTAAAAATCGCGCTATTCTCGTGTTTACATTTTCCACTTCTTTTTTACCACGGTTGATGGCGACGCCAATTCAAGCGTGAAGTTTAACGGTCGGAGGGCATGGAGGTTCGTAAGGACCCAACAAGCTACCGATGACTCCATATGTACTTACTCTGACAGGGTCAAAGGTCAAGTAAAGACTGGGCGCTGTTTCTCTAAAGGGATAATTATATTAAATGGTAAACACATCGATGACTAGCGCCCCTGTGATTAAGTCTCTAGGAAGGAGGACAGCTTGTCGCTTCAAAACAAGTCGCCCACATTCGAGAACGATGGAAAGTTTGTCTGACTATGTTTACCGGTGATGTTTGCCCGAATGTCAGTAAATAACATCTGGCGTCGAGCTTGGGTGTCGAAATAAGCGAGATCCTGTCGCTCGCTTGCAGTTTATTTTGTGGGAAAGGGTCTTCACCTAGTTGGCCATTTCAGGGTGTGGGTTGAGAGGTGAGGAAGGACAAGAAAACCGGCGACGACCAGCGAGAATAATAGCAATACTCTGAGAAATAGAGAGAGTAAGAGAGGACATCGCAAGCGTTTCACCAGTACACTACCCGAGCCACCCCGTTGAGGGTAAGAAAAGGGGTGGGAAGAAGAGATATCGCATGTTCAAGATAGGTGCAAGGTCCTTGAGATTTGTGGCAGTAGTGGGGCAGTGAACTGATGGCCTATGTAGGGCGACACTAAAAACAGTCCTTCTGTTTGTTGAAGTACTTACTGCCTCCCTCTCCACCGCCAGCTTCGAACCAACAGTTTTTGTGTCTGTAGTTTCAGCATGGCAGACTTTCTCGTTCGCCCTTCTGTCTGACGAGACCCAAGATTCTCAGTCCATTTGGCATTTGGTTTGGAAACAGGCAAAAGAAGAGTTGCAGGTAGTACGTACAGGTAGATGACCACTGGGAAGAAGAAGTTCTTGTCGTCCTGGAGAAACAGTGATGTTTGAGCTTTGGGTCGGACCGCCCGGTGACCGTGCAACCGATGCCATTGGTCCAGAAAGCGGTGTCCACGTGAGTGGGAAACAAAGAAGACAAGACAAGAGGGAAAGGGTTCAGACAAGTTTTTGACAGATCGACGCGCAGGCAAATAGTCGACAGGGATAGAAGCTTTGGCTTCGTGAGATCCGTTCATTCAAACGAAACTTGTAGTTGCCGAGTGTCTCTTGACCTGATTTTAAGTTTTCTGTGAACATAATTGAGAGAGAAGTGCATCCTGACATTGTTATTATCATATCACCCACTACTCGGAGAAATAATCACTACCTTCCTGCTTAAGATGTCATCTCTGGTCTTGTGTTCTCGCTTCCCGCCCCCTGGGTAACCACAGGAAATGGTTTACAACCGAGTCCAACACTCCTAAGGCAGTCATTAGAGTTGGAGCATCCGGACTTTTTAAATTGTCTTTAGGTAAACATAATTTTTGGGAAGACGAGAAAAGTGTTTTTTAGAAGAAACGATTCTGGAATATTCAGCAGCTATATATATATACTTACGCTTTACAATGACGACAACCACGAGCTCCTTTCAATTAAGCAATTAACGGTCAAAGGGGAAATTTCACGGTTGATATGGTCAGAGCTCTTAAAAAAATCGACAACATGAGCAGACATATTTTAACATACAAGTGTTTGCATAGGATTTACTGATGCGAAGTATACCTTCTTCTTTTTTATTGTTCCAGTTTCCGCCCAGGTTATCTCAAACACATCTCTCAACAATAGTGTCTTCTGGTAGTATTGTCAAGCTTCTTGTTGTAGTATTGTCAAGTGAAAACGAACGGAGGACAAGAGGGGGATGGACGTGAGAGTGGGCAGATATGAGGCTGATTAGTTTTGACTAGAATGGTCTTAATTAAAATGTTCTAGTACTCTCTCTCTCTCACACACACACTCTTTCTCTCCGACGACCCGACAGCTTGTCTGTGGTCAGCACTCATTGTACTGTGAGTGGTGCGGCGGTACAAGTCATGTCACCAATGACATCTGTGAATTGTGGGTTCGAACTATAGACACTATGGTGTATGGTTTATCTCGCTGCATGGGTACGAGTCCTGTTCATCAAGTACGTGGGCGAGTCAGTTGTAAAGGGTGGGTCGGCATACCTGTACACCCGTACAAACACCCACCAGGTCACCTGTCTAAAAAAAAAAAGAAAAAAAAAATCCATAAAGGCCACGAGCACATCATTCATACTCGATCGTGTGCCGCATAGCAAGCACTTACAAATCTTATGGGCGACTGTTTGGTGACAGGGCGGAGACGATGTTTGATGGTGCATGGCGAGGTCTCAAATCGCCACCCGTGTGGATGGAACGGTTCGACTACCTGTGATTTGCATCTATCAGATAATAATAAAGATATTGTATCTTGCCTTCTACCTTCACCCTCTCGCATTCTCTCGGTTAAGGTTAGTTTTATGTTGTAACATAACACATGATGTAGAGACCAGACACTTCAGACCTTTAGGTGTTTGTGGAAATCGTGGAACTACCCAGGACTGGCCCATGTCTCTTTACCTGCTCTCGCCAAGATGGTCTCCATGGACGGGCTGCGACACGTCATGTCTCATCTTCACCAATGACCATACACGATGTTAGTCATCCTGATGTTATCGTCTTCTGTCATTGGCCTTTCGACGATGTTTAACGAAGGCGCACTCTGGGTTTGAGGTGAAGTCAGCAGCAGCAGCAGCCACACTACGGTCTTGCACTGCCTCGTCCTTGTGTGGTCTTCTGTTGAGTCATATTCGGAAGGAAGGAAGGAACGCTAGCTGTACCCCTCCTCCACCCCAACCCTCACCCCCGCTAGCTGTAAATCTTCTTTAAAAGGAAGCACATTCCCGTAGGCGAGTGGTTGGCCTGCAGCTGGCCGAGTGCGGGTGTTGTACCTACCCGACCTTTCTGTGTGCAGCAGGACCAGACCTACAAAGTCTTGTCCAGAAGTCAACAAGATCCACTTGATACCCGCCTGGCATCACTCCTACACTCAGCAGCCATGCCTCGGGGTATGGATCACAAGGGGTAAGTCTGATCGCTCGGTCTTTCATCGTCTGATCGGTCTTTCATCTCCTTGATTTCATCTACAGTTCGTCTCCTGCTTTCTTGCCCTCGGAGTAGGTCAAAGGTTGTTGTCACACGTTCTGAGTGTTTGACTTGCGCGGGAGGGTTGAGTTAGCGCGCGCGTGAGAAATTCCATTAATTTGGGATACTGGTGTGATAATACAATCTTTGTTTCTTCGTTATATCCAAGAGTTGATAATCAAAAGATATTTACATTTGAAAAATTAAATCCTTACATGCGAACTACAACCGACTTGGTGGACGTGCAAGTTATGACCTCAGACAAACTGGATTACAACTGATTCAAGCACTTTCGGTTTACATCGGTCGTAGTTATTAAATCCGATTTACCATCTGATCGTTAGAGACATATGCACTTGAATAAACTTTGACACCATCAGGGACGTGAAAGTTCAGTATGTCAGGAGAGATATACAGTCGGAACTTCATTAAGTCTTTTTCCTCCTTTTTTTGTTGTTGTTGTTGTTGTTGTTGTTGTTGTTATTGTTGTTGTTTTTCATCTTCTGGTTCTTGTTGTTGCTGCTGCTGCTGTTGTTATTGTTGTTGTTTTTCTTCTTCTTGTTTTTCCTCTTCTGGTTCTTGTTGTTGTTTTTCTTCTTGTTGCTTTTCCTCTTCTGGTTCTTGTTGTTATTGTTGTTTTTGTTCTTCGTGTTGTTGTTCTTGTTGTTGTTCTTCTTCTTCTTCTTTTCGCTCGACAGTAGCAATAATTATAACAATTTCGTGTAGATGCGAATTCATTGTATTATGGCATTAAAAATAGAAAACAACAGCAGAATGACTTAGTGTGTAGTGTAGTAAACTTGTGAGGACATAGTGACAGATGTAGAGACAAACTGCAAGGACGAGGAAGGGAAAGTGGGGAATTCCACATGACAATTCTCCCAACTTCCATGGGATAACCAGGCTTTATGTCCACTTCTATATAAGAGGAAAACCAAAATAATATTATGGGAAGACGGAAACTCAGTTCAGCGCCTGACTGCAATGCCAGCCGACAGTCCATCACTCCCACTGCGAAGTAAAAACACTTGGTTAGCGAAAATAAAATATTTCAAAATCAGTTTCATTTGTCTACGGTTAGATATTTAAAATGCTTACGGGGTCAGTGTGAATGATTGTTTAATCACGGAAACATTCTGACACTCAGCAATACAGAGAGTAAGAGGCACTTGAACTTTGGACAGGAATTGTAATGAGATGAGTTAAAATGTGACCTAGACCTACATTCGGCGTGTTACTCCGTTTAATTTTCATTCACTTTCTCACTTATTTTCAGAAGAAAAAAATCAGATGGACGTTAACCGACGACAGAATATAATTTCAGATATTCACTGCCAAACTTAGTCTGTTAGGGTTAAACAAATTGTTACAAGTATACATTTGTTTGTACTGACTTTTAAAGTTTTAGTCAATAGGGCATTGTTTTATGTTTCAGGTTTGATCCCTATAAAATATTTGAGGTAAGTCATAAACACACCTTCAGCAGCCTTAGTGAAAACACAGTAATTAATGGAAAATGCTTAAAATATTGTTCAGCCTCTCTTACACGTGCGTGTTGTTCATGAAGATTAAAAAACAAACAAACTAGTCGCCTAGACCTTTGACCTTTCTCCACACGAAGTATGGTTGTTACCACGGATGTTCTTTAGAAGTGTTCATTCGTCCTTCTTTCCTGTCATGTGGCCATCGCTGACCCCTGGGTAGGGTGGACGTGACACTGTGGGGGTGGGCGGGTGTTTATTAAATTGTGGGAAGTAGATTTGTCGTGTAGAGAATTAGCTGTTGGATTTTAATTTTGATGTGTGACTGTTTAGAACATCCTTGTTGTATTTGTTGTGAAGGCAGAATTGTGTTTTATTCCACTGTTTTTGAAGGTAACCCATAGACCCTGCACCTATCTGTCTATCAAAGTTCTTCAAGGCAGGAACATAACAAAAGGATGGGCACGAGATTTAGGCAAGTAACAAACAAACAAACGAACAGTCAAACCTTATGCGTTGGTTCAAAGACAGATTCTCTCACCCCGAGTGTGCGTGCGCGCGTGTGTATAAATATATATGTGTGTGTGTGGCCATTCTTTTCATTATGTTATTGGCTTCTTGGTATGTTCAGTATTTCAATGTGCTCCAGAACCTGTGAGCACGTATTTCAGAAGAAACCATCAAGTTGTCACGAATGTTAATACATTTCTCTACCTCCCGGATAGGTAGCGGAGAGAAAAGACTCGATCTCTCATTTTATGTCTTGCTGTGCAGTTGACACACCGGACCCATACCTGACACTGTTCATCAAAACAGCTCCAAATGGATGGCACCAGACGACAACCAGAGACAATGATGTTAACCCCATATGGAATGAGACTTTCACATTCCTCCTGGATTCTAATGTCCACAACGAATTAGGTGAGAGAAGGAATCAGCTGCCTCATCTTTTTTTTTTTCTCCCTCTAACACCTGTTCAGATATTAAGTTAATCTCAGTTGAACCACTTTAAAATTTGAGCATAATTTTCCAAGACATGACTGTCTCAAATGTTAACACCTGTTGTATTATTGACATGCAAAGGTATTAGGATATAAGATTTCTTATGTTGCCAAAGAATAATGAAAATTCCAACATCATCAGTATAGCAGGATTAATCATAATATTAAATCCAAAAACATTTCATGGTTGTGTTTCATCTTAACTTTACTGGGCTATAGTGGACATGAAGGGGTGAGTAGAAGTAAGATTGACCCTGAGACACCATTTAATTACAGTCTGTACATGTTTGTGGGTGTTTGCCTGCCCAGCAGTTAGTTTTCCTCTCTTGGCACATACAATAAAATGCTCACACATTATGTTTTAACAGAAATTTCTCTGATGGATGCCAACTATACAATGGATGAGCATCTGTGCACAAGGCACCTCCCTCTAGATCCTCTCCCTTTTGACAGCAAACAGAAAGTGACCATAAAGTTCAATGAGGTGTGTTAGAAATATCTACTGCATCTGAGGGAATTAAAGTTGCTTTGAAAATTTAAAGTTCACCTTCTTTAATTATTTTGTAGTGCAGTAATTTGCTCTCTCTCCCTCTCACACACACATAATTTTTTTATGTGAATGTGTATTGTAAGCAGGAAATAAACTGTCAAATATTTATATAGACACATATAGAAAAACATTGTTAAAACTTTATTTCTTTTTCAGACATCCGAGGTAGATATTGAAATGTGGGCAGAACTGGAGTAAGTGATATCTGGAGTTATTTTAATTTCCGCAGTTAAGCATCTGTTTTCTCTCCCATTAGAATTAACATGCAGCAAGTAATACTTTTCAGCTTATGAAATAGAAAATTTTTGCAAGCATTTTTTTAGTCTGCTCACTCAGTCAAGACACATTCACATGGCATCACATACAGCTGAGATACTTTTAAATGTTTTAAAAAAAGCTTGGTTTATTCCATAGGGGTGATACTCAGCTGCGTTACAGCCTTGCCCTGTGTGATGAAGAGAAGAGATTCATTGACACTAGAAAACATAAGATTTTTCGTGCTATGAAAGACATCTTAAAAGTAAATGCTCCAAGGAATATGAGAGAGGTAATATTTGCCCATGTCCTCAAAGCTTTTTACTTTTGTTGCTGCCATAGATTTATAAAGCTTGGATTAATGTTTGTTAAATTTATACAAAAAGCTGTATAACACTGGTGGCAGGTTTTTAGGAAAACTGAAAAAAAATTTATACATAGAAAAGATAAAATTGTATTTGGCATCATGACCTTTTAGTAATGGATACAAAACTATATACTGTATTGCTGATGATGTTGGTTCCTGGGTAATGGCTCCATACAATGAAATGCTTGGGTAAGTACCTCAGTGAAAAGAATAAAATCTGAAATATTTTATATGAAAACGCCACCATTACCACCGTTTACTTTCTCAGGTACCTGTCATCGGTGTTATGGGGTCAGGAGGGGGCTTTCGTGCCTTGACAGGATTCAGTGGGGTCATGAGTGCCCTGGTTGAGACAAGAATCTTAGACATGGTCACTTATGTAGCTGGCCTTTCGGGATCTGCCTGGTAAGTGAACATCCTGGAAAAACTTGTGCTTTATTAAAATTTATTGTGTTCTTGTGCTCAGAGAAAAGCCTTCATAGTTTGCAATGACACAATGTTTGTAAAAGCTGCATGCACTCCTGCTTTGTCATAAGCTCTTATCATTCCATTTATAAGTAAATACAAGATAATTTATAAATAAATACAAAGCAAATACAAGGGCTTAAAATCCCAAGCACTTAAATGCATTCTTTCTTTCAGGTATCTATCACAGCTTTACTCACACCCTGACTGGCCCAAGAAAACCCCGAAAGACTTACAGGAAGAGCTGAAGAAGAACATAGACTCAAGTCCTTTCCGGCTTTTGGGGCCACAAAGTATGTGCCGATATATCCGTCGAATTCTGGAAAAACGTCGTCGTGGGCAACCTGTCTCTTTCACAGACTTCTTTGGACATCTTGTTGGTGAAACTCTTCTTCGAGGAGTAAGAACACGAAAACTTGTCCAGAAGTGACAGATTTAGTAATGTTATCTTTATCATATTTTTGAATTTTATCTTTTTTGTGTACTCTGTTGGTCATAATTTGGGCTGGGTAGGTAGTTGTCATAAATATGTGTATGTAATGAAATGCATCTTTGAAAACATTTTGGGTCATAACTAAGAGGTGGTTGTATTAGGGAAGGCTTTAATCAGGAGGTTTTACAAATTACATTAAATAATAAACAGTACTTAGAGATCTATACAGCCAAGAATCGAGAGGATTTTGTTGAGAGTTTCTTGGGAATTTCATGTTGTTCTTCCTGTTACACAGAGACTGGATGCCAAACTCTCAGATCAACAGGTGAAAATTCAAGATGGCAACATCCCAATGCCTCTGTACACTTGTCTTCATGTGAAAAAACATGTTTCTGCAATGATTTTCCATGGTAAGTCTTTCAATTCCAGTTTGTTAGTTTTATTTATAATAAGGGAATTCTAGCTATTTCCAACTGTTATGGGTTTAGGTGTGGAGTAGGGGGACTTAGGGATTTCAATAATACATACAGCAGCATCATAAAACCTAGTTGAGGGAGGTTGTAGCCAATATGTTGATCTGCTGACAGCCTTGCTGGAGGATTGCATGCCTAGACCTTTCATATTCTAGGTCTTATAGATGTGACTATGCATTAGTAAAAGAGAGATGTCAGAAGGGTGCACCTAATGTCATTAAGGCAGTTATAGTTGCAGTCACAAGTCACATCAATAAAAGTCAGGAAAGGGAAATAACCAGTTCCCTTTGTGAAGCTCAGTAGCTGCAGGGAGGAGACATTCAGCATTATCTTATTTTGCTAGCAATGGATGAGTAGGAACATCTGCAGCACTTACAGAAACTCACTGTCTGTGAAGAGGTGGAGATAACCTCGACAAAATTAGAAGACACATGGTCTGTGACCATGGGTCTCCTGTGGGTAGATGAGCCTTACATTGGTCAATCACTTGAATGAATAAAAGAGGTGCGGTTTTCAGTGACATACTGCTCTAGATGTAGATTTTGTTTGAAGATGTGATATGATAGAAATTCAGTGCTCAGTAGTGCTCCTTTCCGATTTTGCATCATGGAAAGCAGATGTGAGGGCTAGCATCCTTACATAGAGTTCTTTGTATTGACACTGTGAGGGTGCAATTTATACTTGTGTAACATTGGAGGACTAAAAGAGTCTAACAACTATAAATATTGAACACGTGTTGTTTTGTAAAGCACTTTAAGCCCTCCATGATGGTGGGAAAAGGCATCACCATCATCATCATCATCACTTTTTGAGATTGTGTGGAAGGGACAAATTGTGTTTGTTAATGTTATGCTGTATACCCTGCATGAATCTGTTGATATAAATACTGATAGAGTATAAGCATAAGAACATAAAAATAGAATGGAGAACCTACCATTACAGTATTCTTAACCCCAGAACCAGTGTTATCTGCACAAAAAGTCATGATAACCACACATATCTTCTGTGGTGATGCTTTAACATGTCTTAATAGGTAGATATGTGACTAACCCAAGAGAAAAAAAATCATGCTTGACTGATTCAAATGTGTTGTTTCAGAATGGGTAGAATTCTCTCCTTTTGAAATTGGAATGCCAAAATATGGGACTTTCATGAAACCACAGCTGTTTGGCAGCAAGTTCTTCATGGGACAAATAGCCAAGAGCTACCAGGAGCATCCATTACACTTCCTACAAGGTTAGCTCCCCTGCTACACAAGCTGCTGGTCTTTGAACAAAAGAAAGAAGAATTCTTTGTCAATGGCTTTAACACTCATGACAGAATTTTGTTCATCAATGTTATGTTAAGTTGGAAAGGGGGAATTACTGAGTTATTAAAATAACATATTTCTAGTGAAATATGTTTGTGTAGGCTAAGATTAATGTGTTTTGATAGATTATGCGATTTTCCATTCTTGTGAGGCTGGAATTTTGTGGGACATAATACATGTTTTTGGTTTTTGCTGAAGTGGGAGGCCTGGGGAGCTAGAAGCCAGCGGCCTGCTGGTCTATCCAGCAGGAAGAAAGAAAATGTTTAGGAAGATGAAAGCAGGAAAAGGAGAGTGTTAAGCTTTGCCTTCTGCATGTCATTGTGGATTGTTATCCAGCACAATGATGCCACCATCATGGATTATTATCTGGCACAATAATCCCAGGACAAAAATGAGATTTCTAACAAAAGTGCCAGTCAATAGCCATTAAAATCAAACTCAACTGAGAAAATCACAAAAATGTAGGACCGAGGTCCGTCAAGTCTATCTAGACAGAAACTGTGCTGAAAATTAGCCTGTATAACACCATTTTAGCCAGTACAGTTGCTTATATGATATGTAAGAAAAGATTTCAGTATATTTTAATCCTTGATCTTCATCAGAAAATAGCCCCTCTCACTCAGGCTTCAGAATGTGTTTCTTTTGGAATGTATTCAGAATTCACAGAATTTTGATTTTTGGCATTAGACATAAAAAGTTTGGTACACAATTATTATAATCATGTTTTGCTTGCAATATGAAAATCAATTTGATTCATGCAGTTATTCATCCAACTGCTGAGTAGCTTATCCAGTTCAGTTGCTCATTTGATGAGATACATATCTAGTTTTATAATTTCAGATGTTTTATAATTTTGGTCAATGTTAATCCTCTATTCTGATTCTGTAAATGTCTTTATTGCACTTATCCAGTATGTGATACATTTTACATAGGAATATGGGGGAGTGCTTTCTGCATCCAGTTTAAATCCCTTCTTCAGAATGACAAACACTTGGATGCAGTGGAGTTGATGAGACGAGAACGCGAAGAACTTGGTGAGGGATTCTCAAAAATTTGGATTGGTTGACATTTTTTTTTCCCCTTTTCTTCCACAGCATACTGTATGGGCTTTAGTTCCAACAATGACAAATGTACTTTGCAATCTTCTATTTTTGAAAACTATATGTAGGAATTTTACCACTCCTACAAGCTCCAGGTAAGCTTTAGTGCCCTTTGTTGATCATTTCCAGAAAAAGAGTTGCTGAAAGAAATTGATAACCAGGATGATGAGGACAGTGAATCCAGTGAAGAAGAATGTGAGGCTGAAATGGAAATTGTAAAACCAATCCCAACTCGTACTCGTTCAATCCGCCGAAAACCATCCAAGACAGAGCACCACAAGAAACCGACATTCTGGAATGGCATGCTGACACGTTTATTTGATAGTTCCTTCATGCAGACAATTGAAGGACGAGCAGCTATGGTGCACAACTTCATGCGTGGTTTGTCACTCGTTGATATGTATCCTTTCTCTCCTTTTGCTCAAGCTGAAGAGGAGCCAATGAAATCCCCAAAAGGTTAGTATAGAAAATACAGTCTACTTACTCTAGAGTTTTATTTTCCTATTATGAATTTCATCTGTAATGGTTGGAATAGCTATTTCATGTAATGGGCGGTCCGGTGGAGTGATGGTTAGCTCCTGTCACCAATACAGTGAAGATTGGCTGTCCTGTCTTGGGCATCCTGTTCTTTCTCTGCATGTAGCATCTGCTTACAGGGTTGACTGCCTTGCTGTGATATAACTTAAGTTGCTGGCTCAGAGTAAAACACCAATCCTCCCCCCTCCCCAAATTAATGTAAATAATTGTTTTTGTCATTATATTTCATGCACATATCATTATTTTAACTGATTGGTCTTTAAATATGTAAGAATGATCTAGAATTTTTTTTTCTTCAACTGTTTTATAACTTCTTTATATTGCAGATGCACTGTGACAATAGTTAAAAACACTTTAATTTGTCTTTTTGTTATATAACATATATTTTAAAATCCCTCTCCCCACCCTAAGCTTAATTGGAGATTACTTCCCTTGCACTCTTCTGTTTGAAATTCTGTAGCTCTTGACAGAAACTTTGGACTGGTTCTCTGTTAAATGTTTTATCGCTAAATAAAACACATTTCAAGTACTTTGATGAAGACACATTATAATCTTTTGTTCTCATCTTTATCATTGAAGAGACCTTCCAACATATTTTTGAAATGCATCCAACACATTTGAAACGAATGTACGTGGTGGATGGAGGCCTGACATTCAATTCCCCATACCCTCTTCTTCTGCGACCTCAGCGGCATGTTGATTTGATCCTGTCTTTTGACTTCAGTGCCCGTCCATCAGATTCTACTCCTCCTTTCAAAGTAAGCTGCACGCGTTGGTTTATTTACAATCTTTTCTTAAAGATGTCTTACCTCCCTTATCCAGGGTTATACTTCCTCTGCTCACCACATTTTGTATGCCTGTCACATCTCCTGCTACATGGAGTTCTGTCAGATTTGTAGTACAGGGATTTGCACTTGCGCTCACGTTTATTAAAATGTTATAAAAGGGACTGGAAGAAAATTTACAACAATATTTTATGCAAAGATGTAAATATATGTGTGCAATCCAAATACCAATCCAGGTAATATAATACGGAATATATAATATGTAATGCTTTTTTTAAAATGCAGCTATTGATATTTGCTCCTACGTACTATCCTAAACCAAATTATATACAAAAATTAGTTTTCAACATTAAGAAACTGTTTGGAGGAAAATGGTTGCAGGAAAAGGATTTACTTTATTTAAAAATGTGTTAAAAAGTTGTAAACATGTTACAGGAACTTTTATTAGCGGAAAAATGGGCTCGACTAAACCATGTGCCATTTCCACCCATTGACCCAACAATTGTAGACCGGGAGGGCTTGAAAGAGTGCTATGTGTTCAAAGATTCCAGAGATCCCCACTGCCCTATTGTCATGCATTTTGTTCTCATCAACATCACCTTCAGAGACCAGAAGAAACCAGGTATTTAGAAATGACTTTATGGAATCAGAAGTTTGTTTATTTGTCCCTAATAGGTAGTGTAGTGGTTAAAACATTCGCTTGTCACCACTGCAGTGAGAGGCTCTGGGTTCAAATCTCGTCTAGGGACACTCTCGGTATGTGACACCTGCTTGCAGGGCTGGGTGTTGGGAATTTTCTCCGGGTACTCCTCTCCATCTGTTCACAGTGCGAAATCGCCTTACTTTCCTACTAATTTAAACACCCAACAAACCCAACCATACTAGCTTTATTAAGGCAATTTATGTTTTGACCTATCGTTGTCATTTATATATTTTTTCAATCATTTCACAGGTGTCCCACGCACTACAGCAGAAGAGAAGAAGTTTGCTGACTTTGACTTATTTGACGATCCAGAACGGCCATATTCCACGTTTAACTTTCGTTACACACACAAAGCATTTGACAGACTGGCACAGTTAACAGAGTTCAACACACAACTGTTCAAAGAGCAAGTCCTCTTGCAGATCAGAAACTGTATCCGAGCCCGTCGGCGCCATAGCATTCGTCGACCATGCAGGCTGAAGGACATCAAGAGACTCAGTTTGAAAGACAAAAAGACAGAAAAGGAGCTGGAAGCATACATCAGGTCTCTAGATGAAGAGGTACAACCACTGGAAGAAAAAGGAGCGACAGATGATGAGGTCACCAAATTGTGATGATAGATTGTTAGGAGCAGGTGATTCATTTGGTGCTATGGATTGCAGAGAAGACAGGATGAAATAAACTTACTGAAGAGTTCAATAAGGAGTATATCCACAGGCTTTAACTGGATTCCAACAATTATGTTTACTGGACTGACAAATTCTGTGGAGTGATGAGTAAAGTGGGCTTTTAGATGCCATGTAAGATACTTTTTTAGACTTCTTATAGGTAAGGTGAGGACAAGTTTTTATTTTCCAGGCTTATATGAAAATTTTAGTTTTACATTTCAACAAAATCCACAACTGACAGGTGAAGCGTTTACAGACATTCTGTGATATCTTTGTTCTACTAGGGTAGCACAACACTAGGTCAAAAATATTTTATCATCACTGGCAATGTCAAGATTTTATTGTAAGAATTTTATTGCCTTTATACTAATAGCATTGTGAATGAAACTTTAAAAAATAGTGACAGTTATCCTGATTTCAGAGTTTGATGAGAAGGATTTCGAGAAGTAGATCTTTGCATCATTTTTAAACTGCTTTTATCAGTAGTTGCATGCTTGATTCTTTCTGGTGGCGGCTGCCATGTCGCTGCTGATGAACTAAGACATTTTCTGTTTCATTTTTTGTTACGAAGAAGATAAAATTGGCACATTTCATCACTTGGATATTTCATCTTCTGTTTTTGCACACCAGTTGTACACTTTTTCCCCTCAGCTTTTACTTCTGCACCGATCAGATACTGTTTTATTTTATTACCAGTTCGTAAGAATTACTTTTGTTATATAATAGCTTTATGCACACTGTCGATGTGTAGTGTTCATATAATTTAACATTCCGTCCACTGACGTAGAGGAGAGAGTTGGTAAAATAAAGATGAGCTTCTAGTGTTTGCTTTGACCTCGTTTTGAAAATAAATGTACCTGTGTGTGTTTTATTTATTAAGCTGGAGAGTTATTCCTTAACATCCTTCGAAGAATTTGTCACTCAGCACAAAAATTCGGAATCTGTAAACCTCCCTACCCCACAAGTCTCCATGTAGAAACAGGTCCTGAGGTCTCTCCTCCACACACACACGCAGTAGAAACAGGTCCTGAGGTCTAACCCTGACCAAGATCACTTACCGAAAAAGCAGAGTTCGAGAGTTCTAAAAGCACGAAGGAGAGCAGAGCTGTCATCACTGAAACTCGCATCCGTTCACAATATGCACAGACTAAACTGTTCACGGTTATCCAATTTCAAAAACTGATTTTGCCGCTGAACATCGCAGAAGAGACTCGGAGAAAATGCACTTTTACAGACCTGAAACATGGGACTGACTGCTGTGAGAACTGTGTTGTCCTTAAAAACATTTGAGCTATGTAACAGTTTGATTTCCCCTCATCTGTAATAATAATAATTCTACTAATAATAATTGCAAGTTACGCAGCAAGAGCGCCCTCTGTGCGGTGAGGAGGCGACATCTGTACCTGTCATTGCATTAAAAGAAATGACGATCCAGGAAGAATATAAGTTTATATGGTCTTACAACATCAAAGAGGGCAACTTTGGGGGTTTGATGGACCTGAGATGGAGCTATGTTGCAAATAGTTTGTCAACAACCTTAGCAGCAATGGTGACAGTGTCCCTTCTGTCCATTCTGTCCGTTCTATGTTCTTCGGGCAAATGCGAGACAACCACAAGAAACTGCAGAGCCCTCGGAGGCTGCTCGGAGGCTGATGTGCTTCACATCACAAGTGCCCCCCAAACAGAAACTGTAGAATATTGTCTGAAGTGGTGATTGATGATGATTCAGTCGGCTTTTAACATTTGCCGGTTCAGTTTGGCGGGTTTAATTATTCAGGGATTTGTCATCAATAATTACAGGGATTTTTTTAAAAAAATAAGTTGTGTGGCCTACGAAAACCGCAGACAACGCGTGTGGACTAGGAATTTAAAGAAAATATAAAAACAAATCCAAACGTTTAAGATGGTTATAAATACCTTAAATATATGTAGTATTAATTAATTTTATCATACATAGTATATTGATATTGTTGAACTGTTTGTATGATAAGTACGGTCAACAGTATTGCGGTCCAGGGCTCCTAACCACATCTCCCCCTGCAACTGAAGACAGTGTGATGGCGGATGTAGGTTGTCATGAATAATTAGACAACTACTCGGTGTACTTCAGGTCGGGGTTCTGTTTGGCTCCGCCATCATAAACACATAATCGTCGTCGTCGTCGTTGTTGTTGTTGTGGAGTTTTTGACTTTCTCCTCGCACTCGCGTCATCAAAGAAGGAATGGAAGTAACTTCCAGTGGACCATTTCAAAATACATTTGTTGCACATTAATTGCTATGCTACTCAGAGCAAAAGAAAAAGACGAACACACATTTACAATTTAAACACTCACCTTTATAGCGATTACTGATAAAATTACAGGAAGAAAGAAAGGTATCAACTGCAAACAACAATAATTAAAATATTATTTGAGATTGTTAACAAGGGCATGTCTTGAAATGTTTTTAAAGTACAGTAGAGAACACTAACATGGCGATCCACTGAAGACCAGGTTTTACGCAACTTTCACAAGCAAAATGAATGAATACTATTTTCAATAAAAACATGATCTAAACTTGTTTAAATAGAACCATGAACTCGTTTTCAAAGCATAAAGGCTCACTTGATAAAAATGTTGGACAATAAAAATAAACATGAAAAAAGTGACTTCAATGTTGTAATCGTTTCCAAGGAATTCAAGATAAAACGACTTTCAATGTATATAAAGAAATCCTTACTGAAATATCTTTACAGAAAAAAAATATGATGAAGGAGAAAAGCAGCAAGTAGAAGTACTGGGTCACTGGGCTGTCATGTCGGAATTCTGGGAACCTTTTTCTGGTTCTGACTTGCTGTCGGAATCCTCGGGACATTTTTCTGCCTCTGACCCTCTGTCGGAATTTCGGAGAGGATTTGCTGGGTCTGTCGTGGACTTGTTGAGGTCGTCGTCGTCGTCATCACCTTTTGGAGACCGACGTCGAGAACATGACGATCTCACAGAAAGATGTGGAAGTGCTCCTGACCTGTGCCTGGTCACATGACGGACTGGCGACCTTTGCCCTCGGTGTCCTGCCGTGGCGCTACGTGACGATGGTGGGTATGTCGACTGGATGTCCCGCTCGCGGCTGTGTGAGGACCGGGTGGGTCTGGTCAGTCGCTGCACGATGTGGCTCAGCTCGCTGTCGTCTGCTACCCGCCACGTGCCTGGGTAGTGCTTGTGTAGTCCGGGGTACTGCAGACAATCAGGTTACGATGCAAAAGGAGTTGAGATAAAAAGCGTAAGAATCTCAGATTTATTCAAATCGTTTGGCTTATTTAGCAGGAAAGTGCTTCCACCTTGAGGTGATTTTGCACCATAAAGTTGGTAGGGGGCTCCGAGGGAGCTGTAGCTGTCACATCAATCACTAATTGTCTATAACAAATAATTGTATCTTCTCTCAACCATGATGATGATGTAGCCTTGTAACCACCGCGCTGCTCATTGCACAGATAAATTCTGATTAACTGGATGATGACAAGTGTTCACTGTTACCTGATGGAAAAGATATGGTCTTGTAGCGAAGGGGGCCATCTTCCGCTCCCTGTCTTGTTCGTAGTACTGGCGCTCACGTGACCAGAGTCTGCAGCCGATAGCAAAGGAGAAGGTTGGTCGGGTCAAGTTGTCTGCCCAGAAGACATAGGATGGAAGGCGGTACTTGCTTAGATTGAGTTCCTGAATCGTGATTTTTTCTGTCTTGTCTTGTGTGTCCGACATTCTCCTTGAAGACAGACGAATATTGGCGATATTTGTTCTCACAATACCATCTGTCTGTCTGTCTGTCTGTCTGTCTGTCTGTCTGTCTGTCTGTCTGCATGCCTACACGCAAGTTGTGTCATCGAGTGACTGTAATGGAAACAGTGATGGGTTTCTTTTGAATTCTAAGCAGCAGACTGTCTGTATGTCAAACAACGTATATTGAAGATAGATAGTGACTAAACCAAAAAGAAACGAAGAAAAAAGGCAGACGAAAAGCCGAAATTTTAGTAACGAACCCTGCAGTGACTGGTACGGTGGTTAGAGAGGACTGTTATTGAGATTAGGTGAGTCAACAATATCTACTGACTTCTGAGGTTCATAGAATGTGTGTACTAGTAACGAAGTGTGGATGTCACCCAGTCACGCAGTCCAAAGTCTAATGCAAGAATTTTTAAGAAGTTTTCGGAACGTCAATGTACAATCGTCATCTAACATGTGAGTGTACATGTGAATGCCTAACCTGTAAGTCTACCTATGAAAGTCTAATCTGTCATTGTTTCACCTGTGCTTGTCTTACCTGCAAGTGGTTCAGAAGCGACAGCAGGAGCAGGATACGATGAACGGGAATCTCTTTGTTGCGACAGATAAACGAGATTTAAACACCATTCAGTCTTTAAATGTTGAAGGGAATTAACTTTTACTAACCCCTCGTACCCGAGCGGCAAGTAGCTTTGCTAATCCAGTTCTGGAACAACAATATCTCTGTGGCAGATACCGTTACACACGCAGTTCTGCTAGAGAGAGAAGGCTGCATACGTCTAGAGATTTACATACTCAAAGACCGTCGACATTTCAACCACACGAACAGAAAAAAAACGATTTTTATGAAACTAATGGCACAGAACAACACAGCCCAAGGGATCACGGGAAGGTTCAGTTATGAAGGACGTGACGCTCTTGGTGGCCGCGACAGTTGTCGACCGCTGGATGTTCTTGAACTACAACCGCCGCTATTCACGCTGACAACAACGTTTCAAAACAGTAATGATCGGCGGTTGAGCGCCATTCACGCCTTTGTTCTTCTGCTGTCATGGATCCGTGCGTGAGACCCGCCGCTCGAGGCGACACACAAAAGGCGACGTCACCTGGAGATGTCCTCTGGGCAGTCGACGGTGGCGCCCCCCTGGCGACGCTCTGTGACTCCAGACAATGGACAGCTCCAACGCTTAGCCATGACGTCATGAAGTCGACAATACAGGTGCTGCCATCTACTTTTTTCTACTGGTGACATTGAAGCGTGTGTCTGTCGTTGTGTAGGTGTGAGCGTGCGAGTGAACAGGAGTTGTGAACAAGGGGCTGCACAAGGGAAAACCAGATATTTATTTCAATTTCTCGTAGAGGTCTGTAAGATAACCCATGCCAAAGAAAGAAAGAAAACCACCGTTAAAACAAAACCTGAAAGAAAGCACTTCCCTTCCCATCCTCATCAATTTTTCTTTTGTCCACACACAACAAAAGAACTATAGTGAAGCTATTTGTTGGTAAGCTGTAGTCGGGAGCAACATCCGGAGGTGTTCTTAGGTTCATAAGCACTCTACAATGAAAGAACAAGCGGGACTTGGGGTTCCATGTACATATGGGAATTACACTATTTTTCAATTAGAAGTAATAGTCGCCATAGGATCTCCCAGAAGTTGATAAAGAATAACATGGTGTTTAAATGTTATAGATTTTAATACGATGCTAAAGTGTAGCAGATACTAAAAACTGTTAAAGCTGTTAGCAAAATTATTAATAAATTGCTGTAATGTGGACAAAATGTTGACAAACTGTTGACAAAATGTTGACACAAATTCTAACCTTCATCGATTTTTTACATGATGTTTTAATACGTCTCTGTACTTTGTGTGTGTGTGTGTGTGTGTTTATTCGACTGCACGCATGTTCGCGAGCACTGGCAAGCCAGCATCAGGGGAAAACTCCTGCGTTTCCGCACCTGTGCACCTCCCTGTCTTCACCTGATCTCACCTGGCCGCGGTAAATATTTGACGACGGCGAGTGGTCTTTGCTGGAGCTTAGCTACGTCACGCCGCTCTTGTGAGCCCAAGACCTAATTATTGGCTGGTATTCACCTCCCTCTCTCATTCACTCACTTTTGCACATTCTCCCCTCCAGTTGGTAACATATTGTCTTTCGCTCATCTATTACCTTTACCCACTCCGCTAAAGGTCACAGCATAATGAGTAATAACTGAAATGTCACAGAAATTTGAGATTTCACTATATTTTGATTTTTTTCTGTTTTCTCAAATGTTTTCTCCTCTTCTCGTTTTGATTTATTTCTGTAAACTTTTCGGCAGTCCGTCAGTCCATGTAAAATACACATTGTTATTACAATATGAAAAAATGTGAAAAATAAACAAATAAATAACAGTTGACATCCATGACGAGTAATGAGAAGCCATAATGAGACAACCGTTGTACCTGTCCATGAACTACACATGTAGCCGTTTGTAAGGGAGTTCAACCTCTCCGCACTCGTTGCTAGGTATGGCAGACTCTCCTAACCCCTCCATCCGTCTCCAATTAGCAGTTCGTTTCTGTGTGTGCTGCAGACCACCCCGCCCACTAATTAACCGAATTCGCTGTCTGGCTACCCAGCAACTGTTCCCACAATAACATCAGGACCCAATACTGTAGAACTCAACCGTCGCTGAAGCTATTCATAATATCAAACATTCAAACATACGCGCGCGCAGACACACTGTCTCCCTCCCGTCCTGGCAAAGAGAGAAAGACGTTTGTGTGCGACTGATGGTCATGCGTGCAAGCCCCCGGCCCTACATAATTGAGTGCTACACACCATTAGAATTGCAGGGACTAATTCTGCGGGCCAGCAAGAACATCGGGTGTCATGTTCCAGCGAAGTGCACCCTGATCGCCGTGTTTTCGGGCAACCCTGAAGTTTCCAAAAACATTTATTATTCATTCCTGCGGTTGTTGCACTTCGTTATGTGCATCATCATCATCAATAGAAGGCAAACATTCCTTCAACTGAATGTGAGTGGTTTGCCCCGGGATGTGTATACCTACAATCCCATGATTCTCGACACTACATTCTTACTTCTTTTGTTTGCTCTCGTGTGATCCACACATAATTCTCGATATTTCACTGTTCACGTTAATTCTTGTCTCAGACATGATAATGTTGTCTTTTTCCCGTTTGAATATATAGAAATCTTTTTTCTTGATAACCATGCAACAATAATGTTTTGAATTGGTACATTTTCCTTCGTGAATGTAGGCAGTTAATTATACAACAAAGAAACGTAGACAACAGTACACGAATGACACTGGCAAACATCAACGAAGCACGTGAGTGGAGAAGAGGACTCAGGGACGGGGTGGAAGAGTTTGCTGGGCTATGGCAGTATGTCTTACAGAGACTAGGGGTGGATTTTAAGGCTGGACTTAAATGTAAACACAGTTTTTAAAAAAAAGTACTGGTAAGGAGTTAAGGGGCAGAAAATTTCATACATCGGGGGAGGAGGTAGGGGCCAAAGACGAAAAAGGGTTTCTCGATTTTCCCCCATCTGGTGCGTGGCACAGAGAGGGGGGCATCACAGGCAGACCCAAGAGATCCACTCGGGTAGCTATCGATGTTATAAGAGGCCTTACAACAACAACGACCACAATGGCAACAACACCGGTAATAATTGATACCACCACCACCACCACTGCTGCAGTCTGGCGTTGATAGATAAAGGAGTAAGGTCCAAAATGGTCAACAGGATTTCCTTGATAGTTTAGACACATAAAATGAGAAATAATACCTTATAAGCATTGAATTTTATTACCGTTAGGTATATATAATTATTACAATTCAAGACGTTTAGTTGTTTGTCATCGTTCATGAATTACAAAACCAAAAGCTTTAGTTTCAGTGAAAAATGGTTGTCGAAACAAACAACAACAACAACAACAACAACAACAACAACAACAACAACAACAACAACAACAACAACAACAACAACAACATTTGTTTGTCAGAAGCCAATGTCGGCGCCATGATAGATATTATGACGGTGGGGGGAAAAAATCATCGCCTAACGAATGATGTCATCAGCTTACAAAATTGCGTAGCTTGACTGACGTCAAGATGACGTGACAGAAAGGTGACGTATGCACGATGATCGGAACAGAGTTAAGGAGTGACAGCCTCAATCCTAAAACCTGGAAGTAGGCAGAGATGGCGAGACGTGAACTGTGACTCGCCCTTGCAGCAGCTCGGCCTCACCTGGCGTCCGCTCGCTGCCAGAGCCCACCTGCAGCCGCAGCCAGCACGCCGTGCGCCTCGTCAAGCGACGACAGCAACCACACCGCCGACTTGGTGCATTTCATCGGTGGCAGACTATACATGGCGTTGATAAGATGAAGTTTGCTCCTAGCTGCCATTTGTTCAGTAAACGGGTGAGTTCCGTTGCTATGTTTTCATTCGTGATGATGTAAATGTCGCTGTGTATGCTCTTACTCTCGTTCTTCTTTGAAACAACTTGGCTGTAGGAACGATCTCGACTCAGTTACATAGGTTGCTGTGGACCCTAACCCTTTCTAAAACCATAAAAATCCTTAATCCTAACCCCAAACCCATACCCTAACCCAGCCCTTAGCCGTAATTATTTGTAAAATGTCATGGCATCTTGAGTTGCACTGAAATAATGTTGTACCCCTTCTGTCTATTAAACTTTCGTAACTTTCTTCAGGTCACTGGGCTGAGCTCAAGATTAGGGTTATAGGGTTAGATATTATTTCCAAAATCCAAATTCTCAAGATACAAGCTTACAGAAGTGACCATGCACAACATGAGGTCAAACCACAGCCCCACTGTTCCCACACACGTCTCATTCACTTTAATTAACAGAACTCCCATGGGATGTAGCCTTGACAACGCAAACCTACCCATGTCCATTTACTGTCAGGGTTTTTGCCTTGTGGTCGGGGATGTTTACAGGCTGCTATTATGAGAACGGAAGGAGTAGTGTTCATTGATACTATGGGAAATAAAGTCTCGTACGGAGCTCACCAAAGTCATTTGGAAAAAAAATTCTTGACGAAGAAAAAGGCTAAAAGAAAATACGAAAACACAGGTGTATTTTATGGACAAGCTTACTTTTCATCCAGTAATAGTTCATGTCGACGCCCTCTGGAAAGCAAGTGAAAAATGTCTTTTTGCTATTACTTACTGTTGCTTTTTATGCCGCCAGAGTTTGTTAAAAACGAAAAACAAAAACTCTTGAACATTAGTTTTCAAAGAACTGAAAATAGAAATAAAATTTATTTATTTGATGGGTAACAAAACTGCCAACATTTATAGCTCTAATATTTTATAAATTAATTTTTACCAGAGAGGCCTGCCTTCCTCTGATATGACCGACACATTATTTTTAAATTTGTGAAGTCTGTCTTTAATACTATGAATGATAAAGGTCCATTTACATAAAATTACATCTTACATCTGTGTAATTTTATAATTTAGTAATTTTTGTTTTAATATCAATTGTGTAATGTTTATTATCAGTTTCTTTGTTAAATTAAAATTCATCTGATTTAATCTTTTTTGTGATTATGTATATATATACTTGCATACTCAGTGTGATTCGGCTCTATAAAGGTCTATCATTATTAAAATAGAACACAGAAATATGGTTATTATCTCCTTAATCTACTTTTTAAATAAATAACAGAAGAAAGGGGGAAAAAAACGAGAACTGACATAGCTTTGAATAGAATCTCAGAATATCTTTGAGGTGCAGTCCTAGCAGCAGTTCTAGCATATTCGACTCTCGTAAAAAAAAGTCGTTTGCTTCGACTCTTGCCCTCTCACAGGCCCCATACCTTCTCACCTGGATGAGCGGAGGCTGAAGATGCAAAGAAGAGTGCCTTTGGACAAAGTAGTCTGGATCGCCAAGTATGAGACAGCCGGAGGTCGTCGTTTCTCACAGATAACGGGGAATTCAGCCTCCAGAAAACCCACACCCTCTCAAAAAAGCTCATGTCCTCCCCAAAGATCTGTCCATCGACGAAATTCGGATCCTACTTCCTGGCCCACAAAATCCTTCGAGCTCCTCAACAAAGATAGGGTTCGCGCAACATCGGCACAGCCAAGAACTCAGGTCAGCGGAGACATCAGTGAAAAGGCGAATACTTCGACGGGTTACAATGAATGGACGCCTGTACCCTCCGTGGAGAGTGGTTTGGTTAAGAAAACGTCTGACACCATCCAGGTGTCCGTGCAGGACATGGTGTCGTCTTCTTCACGCAGGTCCTTGTCGTGTAAAGAAGATGCTAGCTCTTCCATGCGGATATCGTCTGCCTCCACGTCGCAGGGGGTCAAAAGCAGTCGGATGAAGGGTCAACGAGTCCTGTCCATCGACTGTGCCACGCTGTTTGCCAACGAGACATGGTGAGATATCCATCAGTGTTTTTTGTTTTGTTTTGTTTTTGTTACAGGAAGTGGAGGGGAGAAAAAGAAAAAAAATACAATCATTATTTTGTTTGGATATTATTGTATTGTTTGTTGACAATGGTACAACGGCACCTGTTTTGTACCAGCTGAATGCGTACATGAAGCACATGCTGAAAGTTAAGAATTCCACAAAGTGGGATGAACCCATGTGAAGCCTTACATTAAAACCCCTTCTTTGTGCCATCCAGGTACAAGAAAGGTCGCAAATACCTGTCCAACCGACGCAGCTACCTTGCCGACGTCTTCAATGATAACACCGACGATCTTGAAATGATGTGTGAGCGCCTATGCAACCCCACTGCTTCTTCACGTGCTCGCCAGGTCGTGCAGCGCCATCGCCGTTCGGCCAGCAGCAGGGACCATGTATCGTCTGCCGAAAACAACTCCAACTCCTTCGTGTTGGACCCGCATCGCGTCACAGGCTCTCGCAGTGTGGGGGAGAGAGAGATGAAGGCCAGTGTAGCCAGGCCGAGTCAGGGGAGATCGCCGGATGTCTTCATCAGAAAGACCCCTCGTGACTTTACTGCCATCAATAACTCTGGTTGGATGAAAATAGAGTCTTTTGCAGAATAAAAGCTGTGCAAATAACGTTCCTATTCGCAGTTTATTCCCAGAGACAGGTGGAAATTAATTACTCGCTTGCTCTGTGAATGCACTTGAACACCTGCGATGTGCCTCAGAACGTTTGGGTGGTGGGAGGGAGGGGAAAAAGGACGAGACGATACCTTTTTGAAGTTTTTAGAAAATAAATTATATACATGTCTTTTTTTAGAGGGATAAGTACTTGTCATATCCCCCTTTTTTTACGTTTGATTTAGACAAGAGTAGTCGTGTTACTGAATAAATGTATCCCAAGATGTCTTCTTCTTCTTTCTTCTTGTTCCTATTGGCCCCCAGTGGAGCATAGGGCCGCAACCACACCCCGCCATCGGACCCGGTCCTGGGCATCCCTTCCCTGTTGGGACCATGTCATGCCAGCTGTCTCTGCCTCTCTGTGGACTGATCTCCAAGTCTGTCTGGGTCTCCCAACCTTGCGCCTCCCCTGTGGGTTCCAGCCCAGAGCTTGTCGCGTTAAATTGTCAGCTGGATTCGTAGAGTGTGGCCAATCCAGCCCCACTTCAGCTTCTTGATGTCTTGGCTGGCAGGGTTTTGGTTGGCTCTCTCCCACAGGTCTGTATTGGGCCTGCCTGATCCCAAGATGTAGTATGAAATAATTCACAGACGATTCTATGAAGAAACCTTTGCCTCAGCTAAGATTTGTTGTTCAATGGTAAACGTCTTCGGAAGTGAGCCTCTTCAAAACAAAGGGCCATCAGTGCATGAGCGTAACGGAGACGTCATCATGCAAAACGGCAACGTTGAAATTTTCGACATTAGTCCTTAACACATTTTGTCTAGAATAGCTTGATCGAAAATACACTTTATATGAAGATAAAGTATCTGAACTTGATGTATACATCATGTAATCGAGGATGTGTATCATCACTGTGTAATCCGAGTGGGCAGAAATATTGTACAGTTGATGTTGTGTGATGTTTCTTGTTCAGATCACAAAAGGGCATCAATGGTGCATGTTGTGCTAGCAACATACATGGTGCAGAAGGCAGATCAAATCAATTTATTTCAAATACACACAACAGCGTACTGGGTTTTTCCTCCACTCCCAAGCAGCCTTCTATTTATTGGTATAGCCCGTATTACCGGCTCCCACTTCGTTTCAGCAACTAACTCTAGGGTCTGTGAACTACAACATTCAACTTCCAATGTTCTTTCCCTCTAGATTGTTACAGTTCAAGTAAGCTTCTTGCTCTATGATCCTATCATGCTATTGAAACCATGAGAATTGCTAGAACACTCTGGTGCTGTCCCATTAGAAATGTGTATAAGAAATACTAAGAAATCAAATACAACCACTTTCAACAAAATTATGGATTTATTGAAACAAGCAAGCAATCACAACCACAAGTGAATGTGAAATGCTGTAGACTGGTGAAGATTGTGTTGTCATGCTTCACCTTGAAGCCTGGTTCACTTACATGGATTGGTAATTATCACAGTGCTTCACATGACACTATTTCTTAAGTATAAGCTAGCAATTAAAAAAATAAGAAATGACAAGATCACTTTTTATTACATGCATTTGTTCTTCATAAAGTGCATTCACCCAACAAGACAGCACCTTTGTCCAATCACACCAAGACATTCCTCTCATGCACACTCCTTGCACCTCAACTTTATTTCACGCTCAGTTTTCACAAACTATGCTACATGTCTATAAATGATATCGCCAGAAATCCAAACCCTCCTATCAAAACAAGCATGATGTTCAGACACAAAATAAATGTCTGATTTAAGATCTTGAACTCAAATGGCACTCGCTGCAGGAGAATCAAATACATGGCTAGCTTCAGCTGAAACCTCAGAAACAAGCGAACCCCAATGTAGCTCACAATGAAGAGGAGACTTAAGACAACAAAAGCGATGGAAGACAGCAGGTGAGTGGAGAGATAGAAGAGGGCGCTAATGTGGCAGCTGAGAAGCGTGCACTTGCAGTGAGATACTTGCAGCCAGCGTGAGTGCCGTGGACGGTAATGTACCAGATATGACTCTGCTGTCATCAAACACGTAGAGTGTGGTCCATGAGTGGTAGGGAACTTTCGACAAACAGGTAACATTTCTGACGCCTTGACTTGTAAACTGGAATGCTTCAGTGCATTTATATGTCTCTTCTAATAATGAAGTCTGATTATGAGTGTTTTCTTATAATGATTGCCTGTAGGCATACCTAAATAGGACTCCTAAATAATGATCACCTACTGATGATCAGCTCCAAAAATAATCTACAGAGCTTTATCACGGCCACAACAGTCCATCAGTAAAGTCATGTGCAACAAAGGTCACACACTGTACACACTGGTTGTAAAAGCATCAGTTTTGGAGGGTTAAAATGGAAAATAACTAAGGTTACCAGTTCACAGCTCTCTGTACATTAGACAGATGCATCGCACAAAATGGTAAAGTCATGTCTGACAGACGGCAACATATAAATGTTGGCTGAGGTGATATGTCTCCTCTTGACAAGAATATAAGACTTGGGCTACTTCCATAGCACTTCCAGCTTCTTGCAGTTATTCTTGAAGAATATATAGGGTTCCTTGAACCTAGGAGGAAAAAAAGTCATCAGCAATTATTCCTATTTTTGTTCTCTTGAGTTTAGTATTTGTAATGCATGGAGAGCCTCGCTTTGGCTAGGATATAGCTATATAAAAGCTCATGCCATTATTATTCAATGGAATAATATATTTTTCTAATTTTAGTCATCTGAGTACTTATAAAATACAAATAACATTTTTACACAGGACACTATGCTGTGACCTCCATAAAACTTTTACTTACCAATTGCTCATCTATTACTATTAAAAGCACATTATCACTTTATACTGTACAATGTTTGCATAAAAATGCCAACTATGCATATAAACATGGTTTTTGAATGTACTGGGTGAAAATCACAGGACTATTTACATATATAATCTGGACTTTCAATATTAACTTTCAATAAGGCAAAAGCAACATCATAACTTTTCTTTAAAACAGCACAATAATGTTTCACAAGTGAAAAATTCATTGTAGGTGTCTTCACATGAGAAATGCACTTTAAAAGTTCAGTAACAATAGAACAATACAATAGAACATCTACTCCATGTACATGTCCAAGCAGCCCCGATTTCATGTGTCTGTGTCAAAATAAACTAAAACATTACAGCAAGCCTTAGAAAGGTCATGCAGTGATTTTTTAAAAGGTCTAACGCTGAAATCAATCAGTTGCGGCCTGCCAGGTATATCTTCACTTGAAAGCTGCAGGGAGTTATTGGTGGGGAGGAGAGTGAAAGAAAGCGACTCTAAGAACAAAATGGGGGAGAGGGCTACTGAATGCTGAAATCGTCTCCTGTATGTATAGTCCAAATGTGTGTGAGCGTTCACCGGTGCAGGTGTGTCCGCACTCACATGTGTTTGAGTATGTTTATGCCTGCAATCAGTGATGGTGTGTTGTGTATGGTGATGGTTCTGTTATGCGAGTGTACATGTGCGCGCGCGCGTGCGTGCACGCAAGCGCAAAGAAATTTCTTTGCTGTATACTGAGTTGTGTATTTTGTACCAACTTAAAGTGTGTGATATGATTGTCACCATGTTTAATGATTAAGACGTTCCTCATGCAAAGGCACCTGGCAAATAAATTCTTATTTTATCTTACTGACATTAGTTAGCCTACGACAGTATTAGCATCAAGAAAATGCGACAACTTACGAAAGCTGACGTAGCTGCGATCGGGATATACTGGTTAACGTAGCATAACGAAAACGCACTACTGAAAGGGAGAAAGGGTCACTCAGATGGACCATCATTTAACAAAAGAAGAGTTGCTTGCTGAAGACATTTACTACACTTCTCAGGGAAAGTAATGATTGCGGTTTGTCGTAAAAGTTTTAGTTAAACAATATATTTAGAAGAAATAATAAATATTGTTTCAAAATTCTGTAGACTGCAATGAAAATATAACTGTTATCGTTAATTGAGGCATTTGAAGAAGGTTTACGAAGCATAGGATACAAGACGGTTTGTGGTTGTTGTTTAAAGATGGAGGATAGCATGGATGATGTGAATGACATAGATTCCATTGAAGATGTTTTTAAGTCAGCTGCTAACTATGTCCGACAGATAGGCAGCAGGATTGGTGCAGACAAACTTCTGTACTTTTATGCTAGATACAAGCAGGTGATTGAAATATTTTAGTTCAAGACTCTTATCATAGAAGACTCTTATCAAGAGTGATTACTCTGCATGACAACATCGGTCAATGTATGCGTTTGTGTGTGTGTGTGAGAGAGAGAGGTACGATATTCTTTAGTGATTCAGGCTTCTTTGCCTAATTTCAGATGGGGAAAAATATGACAATACACAGTGTATAATGCATATCTTTAAGCACGCTCACCACTAGATATCCACTCGTGCGTGTGTAATACACATGGTATAAATACAAAGAGTGGGGTGTGTGTGAAAGAGAGAGAGAGACTGAATATCTTGAATAAGCATCTTTGTTCTGTGACAGTGCCCATCAGCATCATGATTGTACATTACATTTTTTAAAGATTATAGAATAACTTTCCATGGCATTTAAAAGCATTATTTTCAAGTAATACATCTTAAAAAATTAATTATTCAATGTGTTTGTTTGTTGCACATGCATATAATGCAATAAGCAACAGTTACATGCATTAAAAATTTTGGTTAAAATGTTTTGAATCACACATAATTCTTAAAAATAAAGTTCATTTGCTTAGGAGAGAACAAATTAAAGATAATTTTTCATAAAGTGATACTTTTCAGGTCAGTAATGGCTTATGCACCACTCCTAAACCTGGATTGCTTGACTTTCAAGGGAGACAAAAGTGGTAAGTAACTCTCCATGTTTGTATGACAGTTTGAAATGTTAAACTGTTGACTAACACCAAATAAAAAAAATTCGCCTTTTTGAAATGTGTGGCAGGGATGCTTGGAAGAAACTGGGAGATATGACCAAGATACAGGCAATGAGGGAATACATATCACTTCTGGACAATACTGAACCAGGATGGCGGAGCAAATTCTTATGTGTATGCATATTGGATTGAGTCTTTGTCCTTTTCATCTAAATTTATGCATAAACCTTTTATAGTCTTGTAAGTTCTCAACAGTCTTAGAATTACCTCCAAAGGTACAGCATAATGAGTGTTCAATTTTAAAAAAAGAACTATTTTGATTGTAATAGTAATTTTACACTTTTTATTTCTATTACTTTTTTCATGTTTTCAAGAATGAGGTCCTAAAGCTTTTTGAAAACTTGCATAATAGATATGAACATTTGCTTAGGAAACTAACCTGAAGGAGATATTTTCAGGCAGGTGATGATATTAGTAATGACTATCAAAGCAAGAAAAGCAACCAAAAAAGTGGAATGGGGATTTTTGTCAGCACGATGCAGTCTGCTGATGAGGAGCTCAGTGACCAGCAGAAAACCATTTTCCACTGGTGCCAGGAGGGCAATGTTAGCAAAGTGAAGGCCATGCTGAACTCTACAGGGCACCAAATCAATCAACTGGACAGCGAGGTCAGATCTATTTGCCCACAGTAAAAGGGATTTTGTATTTGTATATATGTATATGTAGGAGGGAGGGGTGCATATTTGTGTGTGTGAGAGAGGGAAATAAATTGACTTTTGACTTTGCTCCTTATTCTGTCAACTGACTGAAGGGAGTTAAACAATAGAAACAGTATATTATGATTAAAAAAAAAAAAAAAAGAAAATCAGCAAGCTGATGCGTTGTAAAAACACTTGTTGGTAATAGGTACAAACAGGTACATTTTGCGGGCTCACATAAAAACACAACCTGAACTAATAGCATATGCTTTATAAGTTGACATAAATTGAAACGTGTGAAGATGGTAAGGTTATAAAATGAATACACTTAAAACTATCTAACTTCTTAGGATATGATGAGAGAGTAAGAAAACTTTTGTAAAGGGAAATGATGAAGATGTACTAAAGACTTTATTCTGTCTAAAAGAATTACAAATAAGATTACTCATAATTACGACATGATTAAGGCTACATTAAATAGTTCAGAAGAGAACTACCATGAATGATATCAACTATCAGGTTTAACCCTAATACTTTCCATTATTTTATGATTTTGTTTTTTATCAAATACTTTATATATGATTGACAGTAACTGCTTGTATTATTATTGGAGAAAAACTTGTATTATCTTAAAGATTCAATATTGTAGAGTGTATTTCCTGTTTACCTATACAATGAAGAAAAACAATGATACGGTGGGAAACAAAGTGCATGGACAAAGAGTGAGTGGAAGAATTTGAAGAGGTTGTAAAATCAATGCAAGCATCAACTGGCAAACATTGCAGCTGATGAAGCTTTTTTCTAGTGAAGGACAGCATGAATAGCATTATTCTGTGGCCCTTTAAAGCTTGTCCAACAAGTAGTTAAAGAGACATAAATTGTAATCCACCTGGAAGAACACAAATGCAGGCATGAGACTTTTGTTGGCAGTGGCAGAGGAAGGTTGGGATGGGGCCGATGGATTTGCAGACTTCATATGTATGTGATAGTCACAAGACAATGATGTTGATGAGATTCCTAATGGTCTGGAAATGAGAGATTTTCACTCCAGAGACAGTAGAAGATGGTGTACATTTCAGTGTATTTTTATAGGCTACCAGTTGACTACAGTTTTTTAATCATTTATGCAATGTTCAAGTGTTGTTCACAGCTGCAGTGGGTGTTGTGGGATGGGGAAATGGTGCCAGCGACTAAAACTATATCATGGCAAAGCATCCAGCGCTGTAAATAGATGCCACATTCAGATAAAAAAATAGCATGCCTGAGACAGGATCTGAACTCACGGCAACCAATAGTCCCTGTGTTGGTGACAGGTGCTAATGATTGCACCACCAGACCTCCCTGCAGTGGGTAGCTTGATGCTATGTATACTTATGTAGTACATAATGTGTGCACTTTTTGAGGCTCATTGTGTACACCTGTTTTGAGATGGATTGTCTGCTTCTAACAGGGTATGGGGCTTCTTCATTGGGCAAGTGACCGTGGGTTAGAAGACATGGTCACTCTACTGCTTGAACATGGAGCTGATGTCAATCTTCAGGTATGCTGTGTATATAAACTAAATCCAGACAATTTGTGTGTTTGCAGGCATGTGCGCATGAGTTTGTGCAAATGCAACCTAAGAAAAAAATATTTTTTATGCTTATTTCTTCTAGAAATGTTGCCTTATTATTTTATGCTTAGTTATAAAATCAGTGTAAGGTAGGAATGCATTAATTATCTGCAGATACTATAAATTATAATAGAGGATATATGTAGTTCACCTCCTCGTTTTGAATTAGACTCTATGCACTTACAAAAAAAAAAGAAAAACTCTCTTCTCTTTTGCCATGTTTTCCAAGCATGCACATACTGTAAATGTACTCATCCGGTAGAGGGAAGAGGCAATGAAAGAGTAGAGCAGCATTTGTTACAAGTCATCCTGCTTTCTTGCACATTTGCTTGTATTTTTTATTTGATAGTATTTTTGGTATCAAACCTAAAAGTGAGGATGTTTGCAAGCACTTGTTAAGCACTCATTATTCTGTAATTTAGCCTTTTGCAGGTGTGGGGAAAAGGAAATCTATGTGTGTAGTTTAACTTATTATTCACTTTTTTTGGCTGTCAAGTCCAAATGTTTTCTCTTGTCAGGTTATTTTGATTTCTGCCTTGTAATAGCTACTGCTTTTTGTCTGTTACCATACAAATACAAACAAAAGACATCTTAAAAATATAAATACAAAAGATCTTTATTAAGCCTTTTCAGGAAAGTGTTTTTCTGCCAGTGTTACTATTACATAATATATCAGACATAACATGATATCTCAAGTATGATGGTTTTTGCCTAAGAATGTTTTCCTTTCTTATTTTTAACTGCTGTAATAACTTTAAATGGAAAGTTCTTGCTTTATGTGGAAGTAATATTTAAATGCAAAATTGAAGAGATCTGTGATATTTTGCATGCCTTTAATGTTATAGCCACTTCTCACCAAAACAAGTATACATTTGCAATACTTTGATTTTCCATAATATATTTGATTAAACATACATCAGATATAATTTGCAGGATTGTGATGGGCAGACTGCCATGCACTATGGTGAGATGTTTACCTTGGCATGCTGCATTTAGTTAAAATCCATGTTGCATTTAGTAAAGGAATAAAGTTGAAACTTTTATTTTTAGTTTTGTTTATCAGTGTCACTTTTGTAGACTTTTTGCGAATTAGAACATGAAAGCATTTCGCTGAAACAGGGTTAGAGCCCTTAGCATCTTATTAACTATAAATAATAAAAAGGAGAAAAATAAAGAAAAACTCTGTTGATTATTATTATCAATATAGTAATCATTTTTTGCATTTTTATTAATCTTTTCATATATAACTGATTGTTTCAGCTGTGTCATGTGAACATGAAAACATTGTGCGGGTCCTGGTGTCTTGGAAAGCAGACTTCAAAATTAGAGATACTGATGGAAACTCAGCGCTGGATATTGCTAGTAGTGACATGAAAGTACTGTTTGATAGTCTTGGTGTTAACATGGGTTAATATGCAATTTATTTGTTTCTTTTAGAATTTTTTTGAAATGTTTTAATCTTTTTTTGGTGTTTTGTAGGGAAGAAAATAGAGAAAAGCTGCTCTACAGGTGACAGATGTGGCTTTTTAAATATACGTTTAAGGACTTGCAAAGAACTGGGGTAAAGATTGATTTTGTTAAGCAATTGTAGATTTTTGGAGAGAAAATGCAGATTTTAACAGCAGTTTCAGTGATCATGTGTGTATGTGTGTGCACAGATTGTGCACATGTGTCTGCGGATGTCAGCATGAAAGTGTGTGTGTATATACAACATACATGTGCTTATTATAAGCAGTGTCAATCACTTGCATGAATCTCTGTGCACTCTTTATGCAAAGAGTTTTGAGATAAATATCACATGTTTGTGATGGAAATCACTAAAAAAAAAATAAAGTCGTGTATATGTATTACAAGTAATTTTTGTATATATGTTTGATCTTAGCAGGAAAGAAGAACATAGGGATGATAAACCACTGCAAATAGTAAACAGCAGAGTGTCCTGCTCAATCAATGCTGTGTGTAACCCTGACAGAGCAAATACAAAATGAAAATACATTTAACCTATGTTATTTTGTTTAATTCGAAAGCACACATTACACATAAATATGTTGAAGAAGGTTTTAAAAAAATTTTCCCAGTTGCATTTTAGTCACAGTATCTCAGTTTTACTTGAAAACCATACGAGACAATACATAGCCCACTTCATTTCCTCATTATGTTACCTGCAGTTTCAGATGTTACCTTTCACGAAAACAACTGCATAGAAAAACAGTCTTCCAGTAAGTTTACTGTAGTACATGTTCCTGTGTAAAATGTGTACATCTATAAATATAAAATGCTTTAATATCAGATTTTTTAAAAGTGTGATCACCCAACAACAAAAAAGGTGGGGGGGCTGCTCTGTACAGTAGTAACATTAAGAAAGTCCGATTGTACATTTCTCGTGTGTTGTCGCCGTGATGTCGGCTTAGAGTGAAAAAAGAAGGGAACTAACTCCTACTGAACTACGTCAGAGCTGTCTTCCATGTTCTAACATGCTTATCTCCCCTTTGCAATATCGCTACATGTTCATCCTCTCAGGTTTGTGGGCCCTAGCCTGTATGGAAAGGAAATATCAAAACTTGATATCAACACCTCAGCCCTTAAGACTATACAAATACGAAAATAAACTTTTGTTAGTTGATGCACATATTATCTCCCCCTCTATCACTTTTATCATAGTTAAAAGAGTTCTCAACGGAGCTGGACTGAACAAGAGTTCGTGACTTAATTTCTATACATAAAACTGTGTCCAGGACCTGTTTAATGGTTTTAGAAACTTCGATTTTAGGTGGTCAACTAGTGGAAGTGTCCGTGTGGATTCGATATATATTTAACCAGAGATGCCACGCAAGAGCTATATGAAGCAAACATTGCGCAGTGCGTACACGACTACTGTACATTTCGGTGTATTAAGCCCACCTGTATATAAACCACATCCACTAAGTTTGTAAAAAAAAAAAACTCTACTTTTTCACAAAGAAGCCGCAAATATATACAACTTGAAAGCTGCATCGTAGGGATTTTAGGGATGATGAGGGTGTTTGCTTCAGCAACTGATCTGAATGCTTCAATTATCTGTGGCTTTAATTTAAAAATGTGAACAGCAAACACTGTAACAACGTGAACAGTTAACACTTTAACATGGAGCTCACCGAAAAATTAATCAAAATCTGAACAAGCCGCATCACTGCTTAAGCCGAAGAGTTAAAGCTGGGGAAAAAAGTCGCAGCTTTCAGTCGGAAATTTACGGTACTTGTCAAAACACAAAGCTCGACATGGGAGCACGCACTCGTGCATGCATACCCATTTAAAGACAGTTGTCAAATACCGACCCATTAAAGAATCTTTTTTGAGGAAAAAAAAGGCTTAAAAAAATCTTGTTGGGGGGAAGGAACCAAGGATTCTCCGCTTCCAGAAATCAGGATTAGTCGATGGAGAGTGGGCACGATACATGACAGACCGTCAATGCTCGAGTGCGGATGCAATCAGCCGAAAGTTCCTGGAAGAAATTTCGAACACAGCGCCTTCAGATAATTCTTGTAATAAGCATCTGGCCAGCTTGGTAGAACTAAGGGCCAGTAATTTAGTTCCAGTGCAATGACCACAGACGAAGCTGGAGTTCTAGAAGACCACAAGCCTGTAATTTCCAGTTTTGGAGATCGGCTGCCATCAATTTGCACCCCGGAACTGTGGGTCATTGCGTTTTTCATATTAAAACGAAGGCGCTGATGTAGAACTAAAAATGATAATAATAAATCAAAATCTTCATTACAATATGATTCGAGAATAAGTAATAACAGTTGGTAATGAAACTTTGTTATGTAAGACATTTAAAACACAGCACCATGGCAGCCATTTCTTAACAAAGTGAGGAAATGTTGATGGTGAGTGCTATAAGTGTCTACTAAACTCCACAGTCAGTCCTAGATTACCTGTGGGTAATCTCTCGTCAAACCTTAAATGCTATCAATCATTTCTCCTCCCCAACCTCGAGCATATTTTTGTGACTCCCTTAATCAAAGCATTTTTGAGGGAAGCAGCTTTACTACATGATTCATGAATCCAATGTCAATGAAACTGTGGGCTCTGTAATCAAGAATGAATCAGAAAAAAGAACGAATAATAAAGTAAAATATTGTATGGAACATCGCCGTTGTTGCTTCTTTGCAGTTCCTGTAAGAAGGGGATTGTATTAGTTGAAAATACTGCTGTAGAAACAGCGACTAAGTGAGAACGATTAATTCTTTTATTTCTTTGCTTCCATTCTTCATGAAAGTGAGTGTATATGTTTACTCTGGTGAAAGTAAACGTGAAGGCTGGTGCATGCATGCACTCAAGAGAAAGGCGTGGACACACATGCCCATAAATATGTACACACAAACACACACACATGCACACACACAGGCTGAAAAAAACTTCGCAGCAGTCGCCTAGCTCGAGAATGAGAGAATAGCTTGCAAGGGAATGAGTGAAGGAAACACGCTGGTAAGTCGTTGGGTACAGCATTGTCCAAACACCGCCTGACATTGTTGACTGAAGCAAGCTATCCGTCATGCACATGTCAGACATGAAAAGAACAATCATCGGGGCGGGAGGAGTCGTCCTTTCACTGCGTCTCCAGTGACCTCCCGGCTACAGCCCGGCTCCACATTTCTCGACTACAACTCTCAGACCTAGAAAATGATGTGATTCGCATGTGTGCTTGGTTCTGCCTGCATTTTAGTGGGGACAAGTTTGCAAGGGAGGATTGTAGGGCAGTCTAAATAATTTAAAGTCGTTAACAAGTGTTAAGACGTGTGGTGCATTATACAGCAAACAAACACCGACTGTTGTTAGAAAGAACTACTTTAATTAGCCCTACTGCAATCTCTGCTATACCTTTCAATACTAAATCCTCGTCTCGACAGAAGTATTTTTGAACCGATGTTTGAGTAGTTTAGGGCTTCTACCGTAGTTGAGTATGTTACCAAAAGCCAGAGCTCAATGAGAAAGCTTGCACACCGACTTTCACTCAATGAATGGGAGGAGTTCTACGAGCACCTGGAAAATTTGATAAATGCAGGAGCGAGGAAGACATTTTAGTAGTACTAAGAATGGTAACAATGGGCTGGAAAAGAAGCTAAATATGGAATAGGTAAAACACACGATATAGGTCCCAGACGTCTAGAGTCTGTCAGAGCTAGTGGCTCACCATAACCAATGCCCTTTGCACCCACAAGGAATCCAACGGCGATTTGGCAATCTCCAGATCATTTGGTCCACAACCCACCTGCCTGCCCACCTGCTTAGCTGAGGTCAGCGATATAAATAAATAATTATTCTTCCAGGGATCGTCCGAGGCTTTCTTGACAACCGTGTATTCAACCAATGAAAGCTGCGTTGTATCGTTGTTGCCTCCAAGACATCTTTTGAAACCGCGAAATTCCCGCTTTCACGATGGCTGAAACGAAGGAGAGAAGCGCTAACTGGAGCGACAGCTAAGTATTAGTGGTAATCGAGGAGGAGACTAGGGAGAAGAAGAGGCTTTCCCAGCCGCTGTAGTCATCTGGACGGCAAAAGAAAAAAAAAGGAGGGGGAGCTTTGGATGGCGATCACTCAGAAAACTTCATGGCAACTGCCGCAGAGAAAAATATCAGATAAAGAAGGGAGACGAATTTCAGGTCATCCACAATTTCATTTAGAAGTCGACAAAAACATCCACCAATGTGCGGGGGACCACCAGAAACCCCAGAGTGGTGGATGGAGAAAGTTATAAATATTTTAGAAGATATAATGAAGGAGAAGTGATGGACGGCATAAACGTCGAAGGTTAGTCATTTTGTTTACCTGTGTAGACTTTCTTTTTTACGCCTGTGCCATTCACAGAAAAAGAGATACAGAGGGAATGGCAGTTGTTTTGTTGTTACAGTTGATTTTAAAAATGCTTTGGTCAAATGCGGTCTGGTGTTGCAACGGTTAGCGCCTGTCACCAATACAGTGAGGGTTGGTTGTTGTGGGTTCAGCTCTCGTCTCCGGCACATTGTTCTCTTTCTCTGTATGTGACATCTGTTTACAAGTCTGGCTGCCTTGTCTTGATGTAGCCTTAGTCGCTGGCTCGGCATAAAACACTAATTTTCACCCTCAACCCCTTTTCTAAATGCAGCATCAAAGAGAGCCAGATAGTGATATCCAAACCTACCAAAGCGGATTCGGACTACACAGTGCCACAGTTCTGAAGAATTTGTATTAAAATTTATTTTAGTGATGTTCACAGTGGCTCAAACATATTTGGTGATGCACCAGGCAGCCGAGACTTCCATCAGTTTACTGGGTCAACTGAAAAAAAAACCCCAACAACTGATGATGCGAAGCAATGCACAGAAAAGATAAAAGAAAGAAAAAAAAACCTCAAAGCTCCTGGACTACGAACTCAATCATCTTCAAAAAAGAATCACAGTTGATGGAAATGAAGATGAACCTGGTAAAGGTTAAGTCGACAAATTCCAGGCTTTTACAAATGAAGATACATTAGGAACTGAAGAGGTTGGAAAAGGAATAGGCTATAGCCGCTATAGCAGTGAAGACAGCGGTGCCACAGTTGGTCCTAGCCTAACCCTGGTCATGTGGTCACGTGGTCAAGGGGGGTTTCGGTGTGAGCACTCCGTGAGAGAAAGAATTTCTGTACTAAGCCGTTGGATTGACTACTGAAACGACCTGCGCGACTTCTAGACGATGACAGACCCAAACATCCTCCAAAGCATGTGACTGCCATCAGAGAGCCTCCCAGTGCTACGAGAAGAAAGCTGTACCCAGACTGAAATGAAGGAAGTCACCTGGCGTTGACAACGGCCCACCTGAGCTACCCAAGCAGGATAGGGGAGAAACAACAAATACCTCATTGCTCTGTGCCAAAGAGTCTAGGAGCTCAAAGACAGACCCAGAGAATGGATGCAACCACTAGTCATACACAGTAAACAGTTCCAGAACTACAGAACTATGACCGACCCAAACGGCGAGTTTTGTCAGATTTCCCCTCTTCCTTCGACGACCGGCTGACCCCAGTAAGTATTCAACTGACACCAGTCAAGGGAAGAAGGAATGAATGGAGATGTACTGAACGACCCCTGTCTTACTGTACTTAGCAACCCCAGTGTATTGTGTTTAACCGCTGCTCTCAACTATTCATGCCTTCTGTAGTCAGCAAGCTCTGTGTTACTATGATAGCAATGTCTACACTTCAGTCCCTGCTTTTACTAATTAGTCCATGGTGCTAACGAGCATGGTCTTTACACTGAGTGATCAGCCCAGGTCTCCGCAATAATTATGAAAATCCATTATTATAATATTTTTTTCATACTCTGCTGGGAGTAATTTCCTATCAACAGCTTCGACAGAAGTTTATTTGCAACATTTTTGTTTGATTGCTTTCACTACATGTATATGTTACAGACACCTGCCTGCAGCTATCAGAATAAATTAAAATCGAAATAGTTGCTTAGTTACCACCACTTGATCAACAGGTGTCAGATCTGCTTGTGCCTAGTAGAACCTAACTTAAAGCACCCATACATCATCAGGCTTCACTTTTTTCCAGTGAGATACAATTTTGTTGGTGTAGAGATGACATTGGACATAATGATAAATAATCATGTACATAAATTATTGTCATTAACTATCAAATCATGTTAGTAAACACTAACAGTTTTCATGGGCAATACTTTGCTTTCAGACCGTTTTTTTCACAGATTTTGTCTTTATTGCAAAACACTAATGTAGTAAAATACCTAAATGTCACAATTTCAAGTTAATTATCCCCTTTAATTTCCAGTAAACAGGCATTTTTTCCTAAACTTTCCCAATATACGATGAACAAAAAGTTAACGAAAAGGCTGATTACCACGTCTGCTATCTTCTGTATTTTTGGAGGCCACCACAGTTTACAGCCAAATAAGTGAAATAAAAAAAAAATGAAAATGATTTTTCTAAGGGATGCCTAATCAGAATCTTATCACTCACTGACAGAATGAAATGTTGATGCAGATAAAGTTCAGTAAATTTCAGTGTACGATTCTTTGTTTGACAGGAAAATGTTTGAGAGAGGCGATAAAAGTAGGCGACTGAAGCAGTTTATAACTACCTACAGTTCACAGTGACAGCCTGCCTGAGCCACCGACATTACAGTTATTTCCACACAAAAATAAATCTTTAGTCTGCCTCCACCTTCCCCATTGCAGTTTGACTAGTTTGGAATGCGGGGAGAAAAAACAAACTCGTATAATGTGATTCTTTCCCCTGATTTGAAAAAAAAGTTCCAACATTTGGCCGTTGTGCACGTGATCAAGTTTTTGTTCACGTGGTTCTTTTTAAAGCGTGAAGGCGTCGGTTGTTAACCTTTTCTTCCTGACCTCTTCCGCAGGTTTCGATGACGTAATGCGTTGCATTTACCGCTGCACAATGTTATCGACTTTTAACGACGACGACGACGATGTGGTCTCTAGCGACTTACAACACAAATGTCATTTAAGATAACTAGTCTACTTGAGTCGTGCTTTAATCTATATGAAAAGAAAGTGATACGAACTGAGGGTGGACATGTTTAACCTCAGCACCTTTCAAAGTGCTTGTCACAAGGAAGAGTGACCACCCACCCACCTACACACACACATACATAAACACATTCTTACATGCGCACACACGGCCAGATCCTACCGAGGAGGTCGTTCTCGTGCAGGGAGTAAGCTATAAATGTCCACAAAATGGCGTTTACTGCAGTGGCACACACGCAGAGAGAAGTAGAAACGAGAGATAAGTATGTTTATGTACACTGCCTGGCAGCGCATTCACCATTCCAGAACGGAGGTTGCCGGGTGCAGTCTCCCCTGCCGCGCCCTCTTCGCCCCATTACAGTGCCGCGTGCGACGCCCGCCCTGCGCGAGGGGCAACGCTTCGCGGAATGCGCCGCCGCGGAGGGCGACGGGCCAGCGCTTCGCGGAGCCGCTGCCACATCCTTGGCGCCCACGTCTGCTGTTTGTATTCTCTCACATCTTAGCTTCCAAATAATGAAGCATAATACTGAAGAACCTCCATCATACAATGTGCCGGAACAATCTGTGTAGAAACTGCAAGGGAAGGAAGGACGGCAGCACTACAAATACTTTCCAGTATACATGGAGAATGAACCAGTCGAGTCCGGTGATCGTCGTAGACCTGAACGGTCATTTATTTTAGCCTTTGAATGTGTATCATGTAATTCGTTTTATATTATATTATGTATTGTCCACTGCATCAAAGCACTTATCATTTTTTTGATAGAAAACATATTAACACGTAATCGAAACATGTGCATTCACACCATCACAACCATTAACCACCATCATCATCGTTAATGTCATCGTCGCCACCATCAGCATAGTAAGGACAGAAAAATTTGAATAAGTGTTTGAAAGAAATGAGAAAATAAACGACAAGAAAGTAATGATCTTTAGAATACTACGAAGACCTTCATCGTCACCCTCGACGGCAGTGACACAGGTTGTCATCGTTGTGAGGATCACAGGAGTCATCGTCACTGTCTTTTGACCCCTCGCCTTTTTTTCAGCCAACACGGACGTCTGAGTCATCGAATTCCCAGCGGTTACATTAAGTATCATCGTTATCATTTTCCCCTCCACCATCGGCTCTGTCGTCACCATCTCTGTCACCGCAATAATAGGGGATGTATCAGTGCCGTATATCAGATTTAGCATTGGATTGCTGGGTAGATTTACGATTGGGTGATCATCATCATGCCATGCTGAACACCATCGGGTAGGGCAAAACACAGATTCTCTTGAACGACTATGTTGAAGAAAGTACAGAGCATTTAGTAGCTGGGCACCGCTCCCTCCAAGGACGGCGGACATTCGGCTCAGGATCACAGCTGCGACAGCAACGACGGCCAGACTGAATACAATATGGGACAGCGGAAATACAACCTTTATTACCAAGTATAAACAGTATTAGTTCCCCATCGTCCACATCCAACTGTACGGCTGTGAATCGTGGTCCTTGCTAACAGACGGAGCGACCCATCCAAACATTTGAAACCAACTGCTTAAGGAGGCTGCTTCGCATCTCGTATAAGAAACACAAAGCAAACGAATTTGTTCTAAGTGTTGTCGCCACCCTGGTGGTGTTTACAGTAAACTCTGCTCGCCACCATCAAGAGGCGTGGGTCGGCCACGTTGTGAGATATGAGACACTATCCAAGACATTCCAGGGTTACATGAGGGAGGGCACTGGCTGGTGAATGTGAATGTCAAAGAATAAACAGGCCAGCAAGTGAGAACGCTGTTAAACATAGCACACGACCGGTCCCAATGGCCAGCCGTTGCCATGACTTCGTCTCATCGGGTGTCCCCAACAACGGGTACCAGTAGGTGACGTCAGCGACCTTGATACTTCACGCTGTGTGAAACCTTGGTTTCAATCATTCCCTCGAACAATAAAGAAATAAAGCCTTAGCACGACTCTAAGCTAAACACTTTAAACCTACAGGACCGTATAAAATATTATAAAGTAACCTAGGGCTCAAGGCCCTGAACGACTGGGACAACACTCGAGGCTGTCGTAAAATTTGTTGAGTAGAGCTTTTTATTTTAACACAGAATGGGTATAGAAACTCAGCTGTGAGGAACTGAAGAGCGTTGAAAGATATACTGCGCATATTGTTCATTTATTTGTCTATCTGTTCTCTGGAAGGCGCGAAGGAGACTCGCTGCTACTAGAGAAGTGCACACGAGGACATGACCCCAGAGGGCGTGACTCTAGAGGCCGCATCGTGAGGGAAGCCGGAGGTCGACCTCCCAGACACTCAGCATCGCCGCTGTAAAATGTCAGACATGCTGGCTGCTGCAACCGCCACCCGGGATGTTCATCAGGAACTGCACAACGCCCTACAATGTACTCCTCGTGGTGCTGTCAGCTCATTCTTTGTCTTCCTCCTCCCCCCGGTGTTACCTGTGAGTCGAACACACCTGAATTATTACAATCTGTATATATTGTAGCACTGTCATCATTGCAGTCATGGCAGTATCAGACCGTGGCAGCAATCACGTGATCACAGGATGTGACGTCACACCAATCAGGTAACCGCAGTGCATGATACCACCAATAGTTCGCCATAGACTGGGTGTGTGAAGCAGAAAGGTAGGCGACATGTTGAGGGACTGAAGGAAAAAAGAGTAAAGACCGATAAAAGACAACGATACGGGTGCATACTCAACCTTCTCTCCTCACCTCCCCCGCCCTTACACATAACGAGAAGCAGAACATGAATCTGTGCCTGAGAAAGAGAGAAGGATTCCCGGTTAAGGGAATGATGGGGAGGAAGGAGACTATAGATATTCCGTTAACCCGAGAAGGCTTGTCATAAGTCGCCATGATCCGATACCTGCTCGATATTTCCGTCACAGACAGACTTGTCTGACAGCCGCAGCTTCCGGCTGGACCGTCCGCTGGATGTGTCGAGACTGGCTGTCGGACCATCTACCTCGCCTGTTGGATTCAGCTGTCAGACCGTGTCCCCTCCCCTCAGCGCCTGTATCATGGCTTGACTTGGTAGTGTGCACTGGAAGGCAATAGGGATCAGAGATGACAGGCCTGGTTAACCCCCTGACCCCTGACCCCTCCTTATGCAAAATGCGACCAAGCGACGGCGGCCAATTCTTTTCTTGGACTGAGCATCAAGCTTCTGGAGAGTATTGACAAAACAGCATAACAACAATCATTGGTGGAGATACAGACTGTCAGCTTTAAAGAAGACATATCCTGTCCATAGAGACCCTAATAAGGACCCTGGTTCTTTTCCATCAGCTTTATCGATACTTTAATGTATAGAGAGACATACAAATGCCCAGTCATGCTCGGTAACCTGTCATGTCGACAAGCCGTATGCCCAAGTCTCTGTTAGACCTTAACCTTGGCTATCCCTTCTTCTGACATGAAATAAATCAACTGCAAGTGAGATAACTGTGAAAGAACTTTTTTTTTCGTCTAGCCTACTCTAGCTAGCATGCAAGTGAGCTGGTTGTCCTGTATGGACTCATGTTCTCAAGACTTATTCGCCAAGTGATAACAATCTTTCTGATGTACAAACTCATTTTACAAATGTCTGGACCCACCTCTTCTGGTTTTGCATTCTGCTTAATCTGATCTTCTAAACATGATCACGTGAGAGTGGAAGCGAGCTTGTCTTCAGTTCAGCGAGAATGACGATGACCGAGAGGAAGGAGCAGCCAGACCACCGACATCTGAATCCTGAGATGTACACATTTTCTGGTTGGAAACCTGCATGACCACTTCCCTCAGTGACCCATGTGTTGTATGGGTACCTAACCCCTTTCGAGGTTGGAAAATAAGGTGTTTGCGGCTTCACTCCTCAAAGTCCGAAAGGCAGCTGAATTATCAATCCTCTCTATTACGACTCAAAATCAGATTGTAGGGTTTAGTAGGGAACTCGACCAGTCTGCTTTCATTCATGAACCATGACTTCGAACACCTATGAACTTAAGTTCATCTATTTAAATGTTGAAAAATAAAGTTTTCAAATTCGTATCATGGTTCTTTTCTTTGTCACTTTTGCTTTTGATAGGTCTCGCTTAATTATTTCCCTTTGTTGCGCTAGACTGAAGATTTTTGGGGGAGCTAACTCTCCAGGTAAAAGCAATCGCTCAAGACACGTGTACCGTGGTAGACAAAGATGTTCGCTTAAAATAAACTGACTGCTTTTAAGAAAAGTGATTTTCGCAAAAAGTCGTAATAAAGCACAAACAGACAACCGGTAATCTTATTTTTTCTAAACACGTGACTTCTGGAAAAGGTGGTTAATGAAGCATAAATCGACTGATGTAAGCAAAGAGACAACCATAGAGGCCATTCACTTTGACCCAGAACCATGTCGCCCTCCTGCTCGAGTCAAACCGACCCACCACAACATTTGCCTACCTTGTCCCACCACAGTAAGTCCAATCAACTCAATGAATGCGCGAGCAGCAACAGCTGTTTGATGTTACACGGATGTATTCATATAATTTAATGTGAGCTTGCAAGCTAAGGAATAAATGCTGAGAAAGATTTTTTTAATTAAAAAGAAGAAAATTGCGTTTGCACGCCCTTTGTGAGATTTATTTTATGAATGTCTATTGCCATGAAACCAGTTTTGATAGATGGTGGGGAAACTTATTCGAACAACACAAGGCTCTGTCGGTAATATTTGGCATTAATGGTATCATCGATGATCGATTTGTCGTTAGGGCCGGTAGTCTATGTGGACCTGATGGCGGAGTGTTTGACTGTGGAGGAGGGTCGATATGGATGGGACGATGTGGTTTTGGGTCGAATTGGCACTGAGCAGTTGACAGTACAATACAATAAGACAAAATAAACACAAATAACAACGTCTCCCGCTCTCATTATCCCCCTACAGGTTCAAATCTTAACGAGGGCGCTGACGTGATGTCACGTAGTGCGCACAGGTGTAGAATGTCGTTGTGCCTGTCCGCGGCATTGTCTTTGACTAGCGAATGCGATCTGAATGATCGAGTTCGAACCTCGTGAAGTCGACAGACCAGCCCGCTACTATATTTTTCTTCTTTAAACAACAACAGATTTCCGAGGGCTGTCTTGTTGTGTCCAAGCTAATTTGCCGCGAACAGCCGGGGCCTTAGTCATTGCAGTGACGTCTGCATCCTGGCGATAACTGCTCCGGCACGTGCGTGTCTGCGCCCGCCAGACGGCGCACAGAGCGGCAGATAACAAACCCTTTCCTCTGATGTCACTTTGACCTTTGTGTCACGCTGACCTGGCCTGGCGCTCAGCCCTACCTCTAGCTTGCCTTCATCTCCACCCGTGGCACTGACCTACCTGTACCCTTTGTGAAATATGTCTTCGCTGTATCCAGGAATAAACTTTAACCGGCAGTAAAAAGATGTATCACACACGGCGCCCAACCACCTCCAGGCCTGTCACAGGGAGGATGACATGACATGACACACTATCAGATGTGACACACAGGTCGTCTGCAGCTGGTGTCTTGTCAAGGTCTGGACTGGGTGTGTGTCGTGCTGTCTACCCTGGGTAATTATGTAAATTGCAACCATACACGTGCTCGTTTGAATAATGCGATGGTGGCGATGAAAAGGTGTTAGGGAGGATCCACAGGTATCTTTGTTGATCAAGGAGCGAGAACTGCGTCGACCACCGTATCTGTTGTCTGTTTATTCATGAAAAAGGAGTTATTTATGTTATGTTACATACATTATCGAATGTGTGACTTTGGCGAGAGATTTCTACTCGAGAGATATAGAAATACAAACCAGACGTATAACAATATTTCTTCTGTTAAAGAAAATCTTGATTCGTTCAGACTTTGTTGTGGTTGACAGGTATAAATAAGTCACGTGTCTGTATGGACCTCAGCAACACTCGGAGTCCTCGGGCAAAGATGACCCCAGATGACCCCAGAAGGTCAGGCTTGTGTCCTTGATCCACTGTCATTCCAGAAATTAATGTTTTCTTTTTTCTGTGGTCTACCCTGACCGAGAAAGCTTGTGTCATCTGATGATTTCCGTGAACAACTCATGAATCTGGAAAAGTTTGTTCATCCCGTTGTTGTCGCCGGTTGACTAGAATGCGTGTTTGTTCTAAAAGTGTATCGGTGTGTGTGTGTGTTTGTATCTCTGTTAGTACGTCCGTGTGCGTGTTTGTATTGTTAGAGTCTGTATCTACTGTAAGCCTGTGATTGCGTATGTAAGTACCTGCGCGTGCTGGCAGGTGTTTCAATCCCTGCTGAATACAAGCTCGAAAGTTTGCTGAAGCTGATTAGAAGAAAATAAAGTGCAGGAAGTGAACCAGGTCATGGCGACCGTGTGTTAATATTTAATTGAAAGGAGCGCGAGTCGTGCGCCCGACATACATACGTCTGCTCCACTGACCGCGCGACCCCAAACGCTTCCCTCTGTCTGAGTGTCGGGGCCGCTGCCTGGGGAAAGTGGGCCGTTGATTCCCTCACTCTCTCTGTGATGGGGTGTGTGAGAGAGACAGACAGTTTGACGTGTCATGTGGTAATGAGAAAATATGGGAGACTGTAAATCACCAGTATAACTGTTCCAAGTATAACAATTGTATATCAGTGAAATGTAAAATAATTACAAGTTCACGCACGTGTTGTAGTTATTGAGAGAGAGATTTTTTTACTTTACATTATTGTTATAATTTGTAATAATTACAATACAAAAACAGAAGTGACGTTGTATTTAAGGATAGTCTATCAGATGTAATGTTGTATTTAAGAACAGCCAATCAGATGTGATGTTATATTTAAGAACAGCCAATCAGATCAGCCAATCAGATATAATGTTGTATTTAAGAACAGCCAATCAGATGTGATGTTATATTTAAGAACAGCGAATCAGATCAGCCAATCAGATATAGTGTTGTGTTTAAAAACAGCCAATCAGATGTGAGGTATTTAAGAAGTCAACCAGATGTGATGTGCTTAAAACAGTCGCAACCAGTTGTGACCTTAGTCTCCATCACAGTCGCCTTCTGTTTCAAGTCAAGTTGTTTGGGTTTTTTTTATTCCTTTCTTGATAAAGACAACATGGAGAACGAGTTTGCTAACCTACAGGTAAAAGTTTAATGAAGGCAGAACAGCGTTGCAATACTACTGACAAGTTGAATGCAGAAGGAGAGAAAAAAATTAGTGTACTAACCAACAAATGAGTTTAATGGACACAGAAAACATCCACAAACGTATTCACGATTTTTATGCATTAAGAACACACCATCTAAATGAAAACTTTGAATTTCCAGTTGTCCACTTGCTGGCCTGTAATATCTTTAACAAGTCTTGATAGTCTACAACTCTACGTGGTCTAGTTTTCACCTTTTTATTTCTTGAAGAGGTCTTGATTTTGTTAGCTGTCTATGATAGATGTTATAGTCTTGGATGTTTACTGTATAAACATATATAAACATAATCCACAAATACGATGATGTGATGGCTATAGTCTTGTTGCGCGACCAAGGGTTTCGTGGGAGGTGGTTAGAAGTTTCAGACTAAAAAATACATTTGCAGTCACCATACAAACCGCTTAGTTGCTGGCATTGAGAAACGAGCAGAGCTCAGGGACTGGGCAAGGCCGCGCGACCTGCTGACAGGATCAAAACTATTTCTCATGTCACCTCTGGGTCAAAGGTTGTGCAAAGACCGGGAGCTGAGATAGCTGATGTGAACCCGACACACCAGCGGGAGGGTAAGCTGCAGTCCATCCTCCCACTCACACTTGGAGACAAACCGAAACCTCACTCTCATTGGTGCTCCAAATCACGTGTGATGTCGTCACGTGTCGATCTGCGTAGCCTCTGTATCCGTCACGCCTTTGGTCGCGTAATGCTGTGTAACTATGCAGGTTACTCGAGATTGTGACTGGTCACGTGGGCTGCTTGACATGCATGTCCGTGTCACGCTGATAGCCATGCAAGTCCGTGACACTATGGTCCACATAATCTGTCACGCTTGAGATCACCTAGGTGTACGTCACGCTTCAGGTCACGCGAGTCGATGTCTTACTAATCACGATGAAGTGACCTGAGTCTACGCTTCCCAATCGTGTCACGCAGGTTGAAGTTCACGCGAGTATGTCACACCGCGGGTCACATTTTAGATTACCATCAGAATCATGTGCAGCATGCTGCAGGTCACGTGAGTCTGTGTCACAGTCCAGTCACGTGTCGAACCTGTCACCTTTTGTTCTCCAACTCAGGCATGCAGCAGGTAAGATCGGTTGATAGTGAGTTACCTTCACTTCAAACATATCTTCCGATCGTGGCCAGTGGGCATGCGCAGATCTTGAGATCACATCTTGGCCAAACATCAAGGAGGACAAAGCCGACACAGGTGATTGCTTAGGCGTGCTATATCCGGTATTAGCCTCATCACAAACACCTTCTTAAACTAATATTATTGTATAACAGTATTTAAATATTACATATTACACAACCAGTAGGACAGTATTCTTCGTGCGTCATTTTCACAACATCATCATTGTCATCGATGGATGCCTTCATTACTGCATTTTTTGCAAAAAGTAGCCGAGTAGAGGGACCACAATTTGTTTTTAGGAGACATTTCCCAGAAAGAATCATCGGTAGCGCAAAACGAAACAAATAAAAGATCCACAACGAGAATTATTTAAACATCACAGTGAGACACCATGAGCTGGATACTCAGAGGCTCGTGAAAAACATTTACTACTGAACTTCAAGAGGCTGTGTAGAGGAAAGTCCAAATTATTTACAACTAATTATTAATTTCGCCCACAAACAAACATCTTAAACAAAGAAGCTCGGGCTGATTGATAAAAGGAATAATCCACTAATACAATAAACTCCATAGAAGAAAACTAACAATAAAAGAGAATTTAAGTGATCGGTCATCACAACTGATTAGTGACCGCTTAAGGTTTACATGTATAGAAATATTAAGCAAATTATCTGTATTATTCAGAGAAATATTTTACATATGCACACACTCGCAAGAAAATCTACATGATTACAAGGCTGGACGGCAAACAGATGAACCAAAACCTGTTACATCTGCCATCAGCCAGCGAATCTTATCGGTAAACATTGTGCATGTTCTCCAGAAATATTGAACCGTATAAATGAAACATGTTTCGTGGTAAGTTTACAGACCTTCTCCATAAATGTTGCTGAGCTTCTACATAAAATTTGAGAACCATGATTGATATAAATCTTATCAACAGATGTTGTGGACCTTGTCCACATGGTTGCCAACATCATAGGGTACAAACCAACCTCAATGTCGCGTGGCTCAGAAATCCACGAAATTTGCAATTTTAGACAAAATAATAAATGGATTTTCATTTCAGTTTATCTCTGTAAGAGTGCGATAACTGTTTTTGAACCCTGTGAGCTACAGTTGTTTGATTAACCACTTGTGTTATAATTGTTCCATCATTCCTAAACTCCACAAGACACTATAATTGTTCGGTATTCGTCTGCGGAGGACCAACACCTCTTACTTCTTCGGGCATCCGGACCTCCAGCCCGAGCCTCTGCCATTTCATATCACACTTCGCCGCCCCGCAGCGCGGGAAGAAAATTGAAAGGCAGGCAGACAAGTTTCATTTTCAACCATCCATCTTGGCAGCTTGTGCGTGCGTGGCCATGGCGGGGCTGGCAGGGTGCGTCACATGCTATGATGACTAATTTCTCTGGACTCGGCGCAGCCTCGGATCGCCCCGCGGAACGCGAGTGGCAAAAAATTGAACGGCCCCGGAAAGAAAGCAATTATATTTCAGCGAATCTGGCCTTATCCGCTAAATCTCCGATCCAGAAGTTCGACTTGGCCTCGACGGAAGTGACGGGAGAACTTGTTCGCACCGAGGGTCACCGCCCTTCGCGGGGCGACCTCTAGCGGCATTGGCGCCAAGGTCTGACAGCGCATCATTTTGATGCACTTTGTGACCCCGGTGTAGAAGAATCTGCATTAAGGTTAAAAGTGTAGTCATTCAGGGGAACATATCACGTTTGGCATTAGGCCACACTCGTCGTCCTTTTTGCTCGGTGACTAAGTCGAGTAAACTGAGAAAAAATCTTTTGCGGCGGGAGGAAGTAATTGGTTTACCTAGTATCAGAAGCCATTGTTTTTAATTCAATAAAATAAATCCTTGCGGACCCTTACTTGGGAATTTCGGATGGAGCTGTCAGAAAAGACTAGGTTGTGTAAGGTGGTTAGGGCGCACCACGATCAGGGCCAGTGCGCGGAGGTGGCGAGGAGGAGAAGGGGTCGGGGAGGATGGGGAAGGAGGGGATGATATTGTTTCCTAGACGACTGCCGTGATGCTGGGACACCCGCGGCTTCACCAGCCTTTATCGCCTCCAAAAAATGAAGTAAAATATTCAAAAATATTCTGAATACCATTTCCTTAGTTTATCCATTTTTTTTGTCTTGCAGGTCTGTGCATAGCTCCACGTGTGTGTGTGTGAGTTCTTTTGTGCATGTGTGTATGGATGTCTGTGTATGAGTGTGCGCGCTCGCGTGTGTGTTTGTGTGAGCAGGTTAATAATAAATACTGTTATGATGACGATGTCGTGCATGACGATGATGATAACGATGACAACGACGATTATGATGATGGCGATGGCTAGAATTTTGTGACTTATCGTAGAAGGTTGGTCACATGACAGTTTTAGAAGCACTAGAAAGTTCGTCATCAGAGATTTGCTTGAGTTCGTCACTTACGGTCGTCAACAGCCATGATGGAAGGGTAGGTGAGACCAGGGCGGGTGGATGTGTGGTCGGTCACCATGCGCATCATGGGATACAATGCAGACGTCAGCTGGCGTGATGGCCTCGCTCTGAAACGATGATTTTTCTCTTTCTCGTGTTTTTACTGGGCAAGCCTCGATCGTATTTATGGCAAAGTGGACTGAGTAAAGTAGACAGAACCACACCTAGGTATAGAATAGTCCGGACTATAGTGTAGAGTAGACTGGACCACGCACCAAGGGAGAGTAGAAAACAACGAAACACAACAGACCTACAGACACTTGAAAGATGTCTTTTAAAGACCTACCGCTCAAAAAACTCATTTCAAATCACATATTAATGCCCCGAACATGAAATCGCAAGGAGAAACACGAATCTCAAGATATTAAAAAAAAAAAATCCTCGTCTGTTCAAATCTCCATTTGGGCCCGGAGCCGTTTGTGACGTCAGTACCGGGGGATCATGGCTGACCACAGCATGGCTGATACAAGTTGCCCACAAAATACCAAATCTCGAAATCCCAATCGCAGAAGTGGAAACTATTGTGTGGTTGTTGAATGCAGAGGAGAACATAGAGAGGAATAAGTGTGCGTACCTTCCCTGAGGCTTCGTCGATGAGAAAATAATGGAAAAACTTTGTTTGTGTCGAGCTGACTTGACTGCGCCTGCGCACTACTCAGTCGTGTTGCCATCTCAAAGTGCAAATTAGTCCCAATGGTAAATCTTCACACTTGTGACTATTGTGACAGTAATTATATTAAATATATTTATGTATAGTTATAAAGTATAACTGTCACATGCAGCTTGCAAAAGTCTGAGCATACCGTGTTTGAGGTTTTGAACCTTCACAGTCCTCAGGTTCAAACATTTAAGGTTTTAATACTTAATATTTAAATTCATGTCTACCTACCGAAATCTGTTTACAACTCTTATAAATCGTCTTTCTTCGGTCTTTAAGAAAAAAAAAGCCCTCAGTCTCCTTGTTGCAGCGCTCAGAAACATGGACATTAGAGAAAATTTAATTTTTTTGTAAATGTTGGTAAAGTTCGAGAGATAAAAGTTCAATGATTGATGTAATTTTCCTGTTTATCTCTTCGGCAACTTTCACACTTGCATAAAAAGTTGTGCTAAAAGTATTAGATATGAATGAGAGAGGAAGTACATAAAGAAGTAAATAAAGAAAAGAAAAAAGGAAAGAAAGAATGAATAGCTAAAAAAAGTATATTGAGAGGGAAAGGGGGAGAGGAACTAGACTGCGCTCAGGTCCTGTGTTTGTGAATGACCACTGACTGTAGTAACCAGCGACATTCCTGTCTTGTGTTCTGTGTGACCCTTGACTGTAGTAACTAAAGACATGGAGGCCAATAAATCTCGCATAACTACACCACGAGATCCAAGGCAATTAAACTGTTTTATTCCTGTGTCAGGGCTTTCAACGTTCCTGGCAACGTCTCCTCAATCCACCAATCAGAAGCGGTCGTCCTTGTCCTGCTGCAGTGGGATGCAGCACGGCTGCAGCATCGTCTTGAGGAGGCTGACGTGCAGCTCACGAGGTGTGTGGCTTGCAGCATGCAGCACGGCCGGTCCCACGGGAGGCTGTATGTTTGGCGACTAGCCAACAATTCTGCAGTTATTTAGATAACACATTTGTTATCTTGCCATAAAGCCACGTATCGCAGTGAGGAAGCCAGGCTTTATGAGCTTGGAGTCTAGCTCTTACACACCTATCTAAATTTTACTTTTGGTTGCAAGTTTGTTGATTTTTTTGTGTCTTTTCTTTTTAAACCCTCGTTAGCTCGAAAACTGTTAGTGCATAAGTTAGCCTTGTTTGGGGTACGGTTAGACTTTGGCGAAATAAAAGACATGCGACTAACCCTGGTTGGAGAAGTAGGGTTCCGTGTCCGATCTCAAATGAGATGCTGAGGTAAAAGGTCAGATAAAGGCTGTACATCACATGCTTGACTTTTCTGACGACCATACCTAGGCTACTTGGGTACTGGCCTGAGTATTCCAGTACAACCTAACACCAGGCGTGCATTGGTTACCATGACAACCGTACAGCGCAGCAAGAGTTGCCTGGAAGTCTGCATTTCTCTCAGATGGATGTTTGGTTCTTTATTGCACGTGCAAATCTTAAGACTTCATGAATGCCTATAACTGTGTAAGATTTAAAGCCTGATAAGTGTAATTAGAACTGACGGTCCTTTATCTGACTAGTCGTTTTGTGATTCATTAATCTCCCCAGCACGAAGAGAGTACCGATCAACCTCCGATCCCCAACCTCAAGTTGGGCTGACCGAGGTTCGAACCACACATGTTGAGAATTCACTTCTTAATAATCAGCATCTAGGCACACGTGGCACAAGAAGTGCCAGAAGAAAATAGAGCGGAATTCAATAATACAGCGCCTGTCTGAACAATGCCTTCCAGACGCTTGCACAGCTTCTACCACCCGACCCTAAACATCGCACAGGCCAGGGTAGAACAGCACGCCACCCGATCACATCTCGCTTTTATCTATCCACTTCGTCAAATAAACTTTGTTATCCTCGTCAACAGACTACTCCCCCCTTTTTCCCCTTTCACTATTCATGTTTTACATTCATCCTTCTGTGGCTACTTTGCTTCGGCATTTCCTTCTTCTTGTTTTTTTTTCTCCCCACCTCTCACCCCCTCCCAACAGACCCTCCTCCCTAGACCCCCCCACCCCTGAGAAATCCTCCCACCGCCCCTCCCGTCCCCTCTCTGGCGATAATTTTGCGACTGTTTGTGATTTGCCCGGGGAAGCTCGCCCCACAGAACCGCGCCATTCTGACAGGGTGCAACCAGTGTTAGTGACGCTCCATTTTCTTTCGACATTTCTCCCTCCGCGACACTGTGTCCCGACTGACCTCCCCTTGTCTGCAGCATCTGCGCCCTCTAGAGAACGGCTAGCAGGAGGGGAGAGCACTCTGCAGCTACAGCGCGGCGGCGACGACACTGCAGCAGCAGCAGCAGCAGCAGAGGTCTGAAGAGGAAAGGGCTGCTACTCTTCACGGAGATGCACAAGGGGCAAGCAATCTCAGAGACAATGGCCGACGCAGACGGCGACACCAGCGAACACGTGGTGTGCGAGATAGTAACGAGGGGAGGTAATAGCCTCATACACGATGAGACTGTGACGTAACAGTTGATGTTCCGCAGTTCTTGGTGAGACGAAAGTGAGACTTTAGATGACTAGTGTGACGTCATAGTTGTACTCCTTATAATTGTCAAGAACATCAACGTGTTTCAAAAGCAGATACAAGCAATCATATGGAGGAACGACAATGTTCAAATATCTGTGTGGCTACCGAGGTCTGCCAGTCGATAAGGTTTATCAACTGAAGACCAAACAGAAAACATGGAAGTCAGGGTGTCGAGTGGTGCTGTAAACAAAAAAAAATAAAGTTAGGGTTGTAGTAGTGCTGTAACCAGAAAACTGCAAGAGGGAAAGACAGGGAGTGAAGAAGAATGGAAGAGAGTTATGTCAGCCCGATTAATCCTTATTTTTTTTAAACAATAGTTGTTTTATGTTTTTCTTTTGGCATTTAGTGTCCGACATGTCCGCCTTAAAGTCGACAGACGAAGGAACATTACAATGGAACCCTGACCATATCCCGCTCTTCGTTATTTCTTGAACTGTTCTCGTCTTACATTTATAATTATTACTCATTAACACAACTGAATCGTTATTTCTAAGAAAATAAGAAGCAGTACAAATATTTGTTTATAAGTACTTTAATATAAAATATATTTATCGCAATCATTGCTAAGTTTGACAGAAACATTTACGTCCGTGTTAAGAAGCTTCTGACATTAATTATTATTATAAACATAATTACATCTAACAGTCGTTGTTCAGTAAATCGGATACAACAATTATTAATTATGCTGTTTAAATCAGTGTTAGTTGTTTGGCATTCTGAAGGCTTTCGTGTTTTTATCCCAGAAAAGAAAGAGAAGATAATTTGTATTCTTTCTTCGCTATTACCTACCTTTGTGTTTCTTGTCTTTTCTTTAGTATTTTGTTTTGAATTGAAAAGGTCTAATCTGTTTTAGATGACTGGGTACAGATATTACTTCCCACAAATCTGAGTGGATACCTCTCTTCTCCCTACACTTATATTTTTGTACATACCCGACTGGCCCCGGAACAGTAGCACTGGACACGCATGCGCATACATTGTCAAAACTACAGCCAATCGGAGAGCTGGGATCACAGGTTAATTAGGCCTTCTAGTGATGAATGTTTGAACTCTTTCTTGGCAAAGGGACGTTTATAGGCGTGTATCGGAGGAAGGAGGTGGGGGAGATAATTCACTTGCGTTTTCAGGAAATATCATTTTGCACTGAGCTGCACTCATGATTAGCGCCCACCCGACACACACACACACGATGTTTACCCACCTCCAAGTGAAGATGCTGCACCAGTGAATAATGGAGGAAAGGGGTGGAGGCCCAATTCCAGCGAATACTTGAGGGGAACAGGGGTGTTCACCATGACAGCTTTCATTCCCCAAGTCGCCGTGGAAAGAATCTGATATAGCGGAACTGGTGTGTGAGAGAGAGAGATCCTCCGTGTCATCCCGTGAACACAGACATGGAAAAGCCTTTAAAACTCCGTCACTTTATTAGCCAATCAAACCTGTTCACATATAAAACTTTAACTGGGAGCCTGGGCTATGATCCAGGATAGGCCCGAGATGCTCGCCGAGTGCTGTGTGCACGCACGTGTCAAGAAGTTCCATTGCGACCACTTCCATCATCATTGCCCGGCCTTTAACTGCTTCCTGTTTGCTTCAGTAAAATATTTTGTTGCTAGCCACAAAGTGTTTGCTTTTTTTTTGAATGTTTACTCCTAGTGGAGATCCTTAACGATCTTCACAATCCGCAGTTTATACCATTTTCCGCAACGTTTTATGCGACATATTGCTGTTTCATTTCTTTCAAATGCTTAGTTTTCCCTCACTAGAGAGCTCCTGCTTTTATATCCAATAATATAAAGTCTCCACATTTACACTGGTTTTTTTTCCCCCTGGTCCGGACGTAGCCCATGAAAAATGTGAGCCTACCTCGAGAGTCATCAAGTGAAAGAAGTTATTTTTTAACTGAAGGGTGAGGTTCGCCATTCAAAAAATATAGAGATGTGACGGACAATATGGATTCTTACAACAAAGCTACTTTTTTTGCGAATGGTCTAAGTTCTAAGCTGTTCTTTAAATGGGATAATATTGAAAATAGGATCGCTTGATAAACTAAAATCATGTCAGTAGTCCATGGATCGCTCCAACTGTCGAACTCTCATCATCTGGTCACATCAGTACACAGAAACCATCCTGTAGGTTGCTAGGGGGAACCAACAGACTGTAAAACTACATTCATCTACAAGTGAAGTGGTGACAACATCACTGTGGTGCCCCGCGTGTGTAATAACACATTTTTAATCACCCTCGTGATAACTGATGAGATAAAAACGAGATTATAATCAGGAGAATTACAGAGCGGTTTTGCCGAGCAGAAATAAAGGCAAGTAATTTGAAGCAGTTGTGAAATTAACCACCGATGAAGGTAATTATAACCGATTACAGGGGGAGGTGGGAAAGGGGACACTACTCTCCACCCTTGCACCTTCAGCCTCGTTTTGGCGCAGCTGTCTTCCCGGCAACCCTTTCCTCACTAGAACATTCTTCTTCGATTCTGTGACAGCCAGCAGTGGTCGAGGTCTCTGACGAGGTGGGCTCCGAGCCAGCGACAACAGTTGTCGAAACTGACAGAAAGTTTGGTTTGGGATTGGGGGAGGGGGATAGTAAGGGGGGAGAGCAGAGTTGTCTCGGGGAGGGGGGAAAGTGGAGGTTGGGGGAGGGATGTGACTTCTGTGTAAGGGTTTGTAAGCCTCTGGGTGTCGGTGGTTCTGTGCACTACACTCCAGTTTCCTGGAGCTCAAACCTTTGAGTTTCTCGGCTTTCGTGACATTATCATGTGCTGGTTATTTTTCTCGCCTTCATCTAGTTCATTTCTAGCTGTCACTATTCATCTGCCACTAGTTACCATGCTATAGACGTTCACAGCATAATGATCTTCTTTTGCCCAAAACAAGTTACACAAGCAAGAGTGCAAAACTGTTTTCAAGTCACTAAGTTGTAAACATGAATCGGAGGGAGGAAGATGGACAAGTAGGGACTATTCACTCAGATTTTGGGAAATACACTCAGCTTACTCCGGTCATTTGATTCTTATCAACTAAATTCTTGTAGTCTAGGTCTTTGAAGTCTCGACGATTTAGTCCTGATTTAGTAATAAACAAAACAAAACAAAACAAAACAAAGCAAAACAAGCAAAACAAAACAACAAAACAAAACTAAACAAAAACACACGAAAATCAAATCACTAATCAGTTATGGTTTATACACACACACATACACATGCACACACACACACACGCACACACGCACACACGCACACACACACGCACGCACGCAATGAGGTCACCATTGACAGTTACAAAAGCAGATCGAAGCAGAAAGTCCGATGTGTACAAACAAGAAAAGCTGGGAGGGTCTGGAAAAGTGTCTTGCCTTGTCTGGAGAAACTTGTCTTGATTGAATCTACCCCCAGCGGGAGGTCTGGTACAATGGCGCTCATTAAGGCATGGGCAGTAACTCGCAACCCCACACTAGTTACCTCCCCTAGCCTTTAAGACGGTCCTTGCAAGTCGCCCACCCAGCTACCCTGCTAACACGATGTGCCAGAGAATTAAACTGAAACTGAAACTCCTCCCCTTGTTATCCGAGAAGCAGTTGTAAGAGAATATCTGGAGTCCAGTAGCAAGCCATCAGAATTCATTACAGCGGTGCCTGGGGAGAGAGAGAGAAAGAGAGAAAGACAGATAAAAGTGAGGGAAGGGGAGAGAGAAGGGTTGGAGAAAAGAGACAACATTCCCGTTAGTGTCGCTTGGACACATGACCGGCCAGCATTCTCCGTGATGACGTAATGGATTCCTAATGGAGTCAAGTGGTGCTGCGAGAGTGCACGAGATTACGGTGGAGTGCTCTCCCTTTTCAGCTCCACAAAATCTTCGAGCGTGTTCGTAATTGTCATCCTCTCGCGTGGAGAGGACGCACCAGTCCAAGAGTATATGGTTAGGCTGATTTCGCTTCTAATGATGGTCATTAGATATTTTTTTCTTGGGAAATTCAAGAAGACTTGGTCTTTGCTTCCTCAGTCGTCAAATTTGTAAGTATTTGACGCCGAGATTTTAAAAAATATCAAGAAAATTGCCCAGCAATTTTTATTGCTCCTATGAACAGTTCTTGATTTCTCCTTGTTCCCTTGGATAATGTTTCTTTTTTCTTTCCTCGTATGTACACGAGTTTATGCTTCTTTCGCTTTTCAAATCAACTCTTCATTATACATTAGAGTAAGTATACTCTTCTCGTGGAAAAAACAAACTTTTCAAACAAATACACATAAAGTTGCAATAAAAGACATAAACCGTGGTCTCTAATTCTGGATGTGTCTACCCAGACAATAATTAAGACCTGCACAAGAAAAATGATGCTAGTTGAAGCTGTCAAATTACCTTATCGTCACGACTGTAAAATCAGAGCTTGCGAGAAATTATTAATGTCTGAAATACACATCACGTGACCAATATTAACACGTCTGCATTTCACTGAACACTCGGCTGCTTCAAGCATCATGGTTACACAGGTCACATGGTATTGTCACGTGTGAATTAACAACTTTCCAGATTGTTTCAGAAAATCTTTCGAAACAAAGGAGTCTAGTTTCCCTGGCAACACTAACAACAAAGAAAGCTTGGTAGATGAACCCATAAGATCCAGCTGGTTGAGTTTTCTCCTGAGAACTAAAAATTGCCAGCTAGAGTGAGGATGGACAAATCTCACTCGCTCACTCACTAAAAAAAACCCTCTCACTTTCACTCACTCACTCATTCACTTACTCACCCACCAACCCACCCATTCACTCACTCATTCACTCACCCGCCCATTCACTCACTCACCCGTTCATTCATTCACTCACTCACTGCAAACATTCCTGTAATTTCATCGTCGCTGTATTTTATGTCAAACCAATAATCCGCACGAAGGAGGCTGGTAAGATGTACGATAACAGAATATTGTTCTGCACTATTTCTGCGAAGACGACAAGTAGTTGTGTGCCCCTGTTCCACCCATGGCTGGTGGAGACACTGCGAAAGAAAGATGGACCGGATCATGGTTCAATTCCCTTTACAGACACACAGCCCTGATAAATACAGTAAAAAATACACAGCGGAGAGAGGGAAAGAGAGCATTCAAAAGTAGGCATCGGAAATGAGAAAGGAAATGTGTGACCGGAATCCAATATTTTCTGTGGTCATAAAGTCTCGGGGAGCCAGGCTACAAAGTTTTATTACTCGGACCTGCAGCCCTCCGCCTCCATCCTTCTCCCTCTTTTTTCTTCCCTCGCTTTCCGTTTTCAGTCGCCATCTCTCCACTCTTTCTTTTTTCGCCTCACTCTATCTCCACTTCCCCCTTTTTCTCTCTCTCTCAGTCTCTCGTTAGGGTTTTCTCATCTCCTCATCTTACTCCCCATGTCTGTCTCTCTTGGCTTTCTTGTCTTTCTCCCTCTCCCTGTCAGCCTGTTTGTCTGCATTTGGCTACAAGACATTGTTTTTATGGAGATGACAAACTGTAGGACGAAGCCCTCATTACCCCGCCGTCTCTTGATGTAGTGAGCTCTTATCATCGTAGAGGGCCTCTCTCCTTGTCTCAACAGGCGCCGCGAGGGCTGGACGAGGGGACATGTCATCGGGTGTGAGGCAGCCCTTAGTGTCTGGTGTAACCGTTAGTGTCTGTGAGGCAACACTTAGTGTCGGGTGTAACATTTAGTGTCTGTGTAAGGTAACAGTGTCAGGTGTCTGGCAATTTTGTGTTCCATTTTGAAAACAACAACAACAACAACAACAACAACAACAACAACAACAACAACAACAACATCAAAACAACTGAATATACTAAGTCGTTATGGTCTGGTGACAAATAAGGGCTTACCTCCCTTACTTCATTTAACTCTCCTTTCCTTAATTACCTGTCTACTTGTCCATTTATCATTCAGTCACTTTTCTCTTTTGCAATCATCATCACCGTCGTCATCGTCGTCGTCGTCGTCATCATCATTATCGTCGTTGTTGTCATTTATCAAGAAAAGGAGGAGAAAAGTGAGGGTGTTTGTATTTTGTCAGTCTGTTCAGTCTTCTCTTTGTTTAGTTTCCCCTTATCCAGTCTGTTTAGTTTTCTCTTTGTCAGTTTGTTTACTTTTCCCTCATTCAGCCTCCTCTGTGTAATTGTATATTCATGTAGGTGCACGAGCATCGCGGGAACCCATGTTCTTGCTGTAAACATCAGGGCGATCCCGTTGGATGCAAGTCGCCATGTTATTCCGATTCAATCAAGCGAGACCAACTGTAAGCCTCCACCCGATTAGTCGCGGAGGAAGAGCGTGTTGGTTGTAAGGATGCCGAGCTTACTCGAGGAAAACGTCGTCAAACTGCAGCGCCGCCAGGATTGACCCCGCGTGACCCGCGGTAACAGCTGTTGCGCAAGCTGTGCACGCGTGAATGGCTCTATAAGCAAGCCGCGACGGTAAGAGGATTTGGAATAATGCGGGTTTGATTTGTCTATTCCTTCATCCAGAATGGCTTTATTGACGAAACCCTAGCCGGCGGAGAAGATAGATGTGTGAGCGAGGGTTGTGTATCACTGCAGGTCTGAGTCACGGTCCAGTGGCGCACGTCACCGCACGTGATTAGACCTCTCAGCCGTGACACAATCTCCATTTTATTCAAGTCGTAAATTACCGCACCTTAGTTGTGATCAGATACGATCAGAAACACCTTTCTACCGTTATCTCCATGACGTCATGGTGTGACAGCTTACTGCGCATAACGCTTGAGCTGCTTCCGGTCGACGCTGAGGTTGGAGAAAAGCATCCTTGTGCGCATGACCTATTGTTTATGCAGAGAGAGAACTCATCTGTCAGCGGATTTCTTGTCTTGCATCGTCTATCGTTTCACTGTTAGATTATTTACGAGTGCAGTGTGAATATGCATAAGCTGTCCTTCCACAACGCACGCATCCACACACATACATGCACGCGCGCACAAATACACAGGCGCCCACACGCACAAACACAGCCAAGCATGGAGTAAAAAACTTCGTTCTTCACAAAACTCTTTTTCATCAATCTTTTCTGTAAAGCGGGGGATTTTTTTTCCTCCTGTGGAGTGAGCAGGACTTCGTGGAAACTCTGTGAACTCTCGCTTATATCAAACAATGGCGCAAAGGCTGAGTTCTTGCGCTGGGTGGTGCACCCTGAAAGTTGATTTACGGTGCACCCTGCGCGAAACAAACTTTGCGGAAAAAATAAAGTTCTTGTATATGGTGTGATAAGGCTGTGATGTAAGGACGGTTTGCCAAACACTATAATTCCGTTGTCAGTTAGCTTTTCTTGCTTCAAGTCCGTCCTCAATGGAGATTCCTGGCTTGACACAGGCGCGGGGGTGAAGATCAGTTTAATACAAGTGTTTGTGGAAACACGTGACATCTGCACCGAGTACACCTGGTTTATACAGTAATAACACTGTGACAAAATAACAATGGAGAATTTTTAGGTGACGGGATTAACACAACAATCACTCGCTCTGGCTCTTACGAAGCGCACGTGACTGAAACGGTTATTCTGATGTAATGAGGTTTATAATGACAGTCTACGGCGATTACTTTCTAACACCAATGTCTACCAAACATATGGTCTAGAAAAGCTGTTGAAAGGGTGGGCTACCTGTGCGGACAGTGACGTCACATGCTGTCGTCACCTGGCGTTGTCACGCTCGGGTGCACACCCTGATGACTATCGTGTCACTGGGCGAGGGAGCACGGCGAAGGCGACAGCTTCAGGTGTTATGGCTGGATTGTATTGATCAGCCGATTATTTCTTCTTCACGTCCTTTTATTATTGAGATTTATGTATTGTACTTACGTGTGGACTGTACTGGCAGCTGACGCCGGCCTCAAATAATACAAATTATACCCGTTGCAGCTGTTCCTTGGGGTTTTTTAAGGGGGAAGAGGGTGGTGTAGGGTGGGGGTGGCCTGGTGTGAATGGAACACAATTTGGTTGAGTGGTTGGTACCATCTGATAAAAAAATAGTGCTTTCCCTTAGAATTGAACTTGCGCTGTGGAAGAAAACGTTGATGAAGTGGAAGAGGAGACAACAGAGTAAACACCTGTCGGGAGGTCATCTGAACAGGTGACAGCCAGAGAGAAGTACGGGTGGGACGCCAGGACCCAGCACCGTATTGCAATGGTGACAGGTCACACCTCCACCCCTATGTTCATAATAATAATGTAGATTTATATGGCTGATTTCTCAACTGTGCAGTACTCTCAATATGCTTTACAAATATTTTCTGAATACAGTTTCAAAACGTTTATGACACACATTCAAACATGACAGCAGATATATAATTATTGTCAAAGAGAAATAGGTCGGAAAAAAGAGAAAATTACACACAGACAGACAATAATAATAACAGTGTTACTAAACCGTCTGTCCATCACAAGCTGTCCTCTACCATTAGGAGAGGAAGTAGGAGGGAATGTCAAAACAGAACACGGGGTGGAGGGGTGCGGAGGAAGAAGGACGGGTGTGGAGAAGACAGAAGATGCGCACATGTCAAAAAGAAGAAAACACACCAAAAACAAAGACTAAGGTACCCTGAAGTAGAAGTAGATGTAACAGCCGGGCACATTCTCTAAACTTGTCAAATCCCCACCTCCGCCTGTCCGGCCTTTCTTCTTCATTGGTCACCTCTTCCTTCCATTTCATCTCGGCTATCATCCAATTATTTCCACTGCCTCCACCTCTCCCTCGCCCGCCACCTCCACGAGCTCATCCGTCACGCGGCCAGAGAGCAATTTCGTGCTGCACTCACTCGCCTCCGCTATCGTCTGCCAACTGTCAAAATGGCGGCCACCGCCTCCTGGCGCAAGCTTCACATTTCAAGGGCAGGCTACTCTCTTTCCGACTCCAGTTTCCCCTAGAGGAGCTCTCTTGGCTGTCTCCTCGCCTGTCCCTGTCCCGCGCATGCGCTGACGGACACGCATGCGCAGAAGCGATGGCCGGCGTCGCAGGGAGTGACGGGCCCGGAGTCGGGTTCACGATGTTCAGTTCTCGCAAGAAAAGTTTCCTCATTACGTCGTCTAGATGACTAGATGAAGGCCTCGTCTCTCTCCGCCGCGGTGCCTGCGCCTGGAGACCTCCGCGCGCTTGACCTCTGACACGTTTTCTCACCTAGGCGGCGGCACAACGGGGAGGAAATTAAACTGATGCACGCACGGCCTTCTGGGTAACATATTCCCGAGTATTGGCAGAGATTCTGTAATATATAATATAGCGATCACACTTCTCAACCATCTTTCTCTACCTCCATCAGAGTCACGCACGCACAAACACAACAACAGAAATTTAAATATTTCTCCCCCTCCCATGCCGAGGGTGAAAGTTCTCTCAAGTTCTGGCAGCGCTTCTGGTGTCTAAAATCCTTTCTATACAACACTTTTCGTAGATATCAAACTGGTGATACAAACACATTTTATACTTTGAAGTTTCATAAACAAAAAGAAAAAAAATCCATTACAAACAAAAGTTCCTCCTCTTGAGTTATGTAATCGTCCAAAGTTCTGTAACTCTGGCTGTCATTAGCCGAGAACTGAGTTACCCCGTACAATATCCACATCATCTACCCAACTTCGAGAACAAATGTTTGTCATTTCGCCCCACATCAAAGATACAGTCATCTAGGGTCAAACACACGCGACGCCGAGAGAACATTCATCACTGCACTTTGACCCCTGAACTGTTCATCACCACTGCCTTCCTCGCCTCCCGCGCGGCGGATTGTGGAGCTCGGATGGGGGTGAGAGTTGGGGTGCGTGCTTGCCTGCGGAGTCTTGGGCGTTTCATTTTCAGTTGAGAATGACTGCATTTGCAGCAACAATAGTTGCCAAAGACCCCGGACAACAATGACCGTGTTTGTTCTTTGAAGCAGTCGAGATTATAACCGTTTTCCCTCCCCCACCCTCTCCATCACAGAAGCAAACGACAAACGAAACTGGTTTTCAGTGGTGTCTGAAGTGGGTGAAGGATTTCAGTTCGGCTGAAGTCTGAAAAAAGGAGAAAGGTGGCGGGAGGACATTGCGGGGGAGGAAGATGGAGGAGGAGTGGTGCCGAGGCCAGTCAAACAGTCAGGTCAATCAAACGAGAGGCATGACGGGAAAGTCGCTCACGGGCAACCGCGCGTGCAGACCTTTGATCGTGTTCGCCTCGTCCGACACACTGATGTCTTGGTCTGGAACACAGTCTTTGTTTCTGTGTGCACATACAGAGAGAGAGAGAAAGAAAAAGGGATGTATAGACAAATCTGGCGGGGGGATGTAGAGAAGGGGAAGAGGAGGAAGACAGAGAAAGAGAGCATCCGCTGATTGTCGAGTGTCCGGTTTCTGCTGCAGCTCGGGTGGTGGACACAGAGAAGGAAGTTTACAAGCGACCGGTGGTGCACAAAGACCGGACATGAGTCAGAATGAAGGAAGGACGCACAATGTGGGACAGAGGATGCTACTTATGGCTGTGTTGTTGTTGGGGTCTTCGTACCCCGGGGAGGGGAGGAAATAGGTGTTATTAATATGTGATGTAGACAATAAACAAGTTCCCAACCCTCAAGTTCTGAAAGGTTGAAGATCAGATTTTTTGACAGAACTGGATGACAGATAATTTAGTCTTAATGAAAATACATCACATGATCCGACAGACTTTGCCACCCGCTTGGAGTACAACTACGACCTCGACATATCACATGACAATGAGAGCAAGACTTTAAAACACTATGGTAATATACACTGGCCTTGACATTCAGATTAATAGTAGGGCTGAACCGACCTTGACCCTGTAATTAATTGTAAACCTACTTAATACTAAAATATGATATAACCTGCCTGCGCGGCCTTATTTTTCAATTAGTCTCAAGTTCCTTTCGTCCCTCTCTCCATCCCTCCCCCACTCCCAGCAAGGGAGGACATCTGTAGCCCTCTTCCGCTTTCACGATGTATTAACGAGTTAATTGTTTATTTAATTGATATATTATTGATTAGGTTTAAGAGATAATTCAGATAAGTTAAGTATTTTTATCTGTAGTCTTTTGCCTTAAAGAGATTTCTAGAAATCCTATTACAAATCCCTATGGCACTAGTTTATGGAGAAATGTGGATACCCTTTGTATGTTACAGTTTTTGTCAAATAATGTATTACAGATTGATACATATTTCCTGCATGTTTGGGATGATATCATTTCTGTTTTATTTTATGTTTTGTAAGTAACAGCAGGGTACCACCCTCTTGTAATATGGGCCGATGGCCTCAGCAATGAAATGTTCATCCGATCGTTGTTCTTTCTCTCCCCCTCCTCCCCATCCACCCTTCTCTCTACCTTTATTTTTCCTCCTTCTCTCTTTAAACATTTTTTATATAATACTAAATACTTGATATAATGTATGGTGATGTTGTTTCCAGAATGCAATAAACTGCGATGTTTTACAGTTTATAAGCTATATAATTTTGATATGAGTGATATGATCCACGAACTTTCGGCGTCCTCCTCTACTCCGAGTCCACACCACACAGTCCAGCACAAATAATTCTTCTCTCACTCACCAACTTTCCCTCCCTGGCCCTCTCCTCACCTCTCCCTCTCTGCCCTCCTCTCCCTCTCTCCTCGATATCCCCCCCTTCTCTCTCTCCTCCCCCTCCTCCTCGCGCTGTCATTTGTACGGGTGCTAATTTCCTTGACGAGGTCGATAAGAAGATTCTTCGGGGAAAGAAAATGCTTCACTTCTGTCTTGCCATGATTATGAATTTGGAGGGAAGAAAATAAAATTCAAGAGCGGGGTGAAAGCGTTGGTGGAATTTGGATGACAGGGGCTGTCCTGAACCACTCGCCCATGACTCACTTGGCGCACTTCGTCAGGATGCGAGCGCCGAGCCCTCGTCACGTGTCTCCATCCTCCACAGGATTTATTCCTCGTGTGGTTAACAAGGCAGAAGACTTCTCTGCAGAAATTTTCATTCGCAGTGAATGTCGATCCTGGCCAACAACTTTGCCTACACTTCGCCGCTATCATCAACAAATTATCTTTTGTTGGTATCAGGAATGGCCCTACAGTCAACAAAATATTTCTCGTGTGAAAACCTCGAGATAAAGTGCAAGCCAATCAAGGCCGGCATGTCATCATATCATCATATTCTCACACTTTCCACACTCGATGCCATTTCCCCATATTTCCTCTGATACGGCAATTACCGGTATATCATTACCTCAGTAAACTTGCCATTCTTGTGTAAAAATGTTTCCGCAAATGTAAAATTATTGCCGATTCCTTTTAAGTTCAGCAGCCGGGAAAAAAAAATTCCGAAGTTGTTATCTTTCACTGTAAACAATGTAAGACTTTTGACAGAACTTTTGCTTCCAGAAAACAAGCATGCAAACAAGCAAGACCCTCAGAAAGTAACAACCAAACTATGGGGGATGGTGGAGGCGGTTCCATCATTGCAATCCTTCCACACTTCCTCTTTCTTCATTTGCCCGCGGATTTCATTTCTATGAAAGCAGAAGACATTATCGATTCATCCTTTTGATTTTTCGCTTGTTCCTTCATTCTGTATGGATTGACCCATTGATTCATTTATCGCGCAGACCGCTGTGTCCACTCAACCGGAACACAGCGGGATGACGGGAGGACCCTTGCACAAACTCTCAACCTCGGTCAAAAAAAGAAGAAAAAGAAAAACCAATATAAAATGAAAAAAAAAAAAAACCAACTTTGGAGCAACGGACAGCGAGAACAGACCAGCAGTCGTACAAAAATCGACTAAAAGCATCCCCCCTCTGATGGAAAATGAAAGGAGGACGCCGCGCGGCAAGTTGTCGCCGCCTGGAACACAGACCCAGAAGCGGCAGCGGCACCGCGCGGCAGTACGAGAGGTCGGCGAGTACGGAGGAGGCTGGGAAGAGGGATAGGTGGTGGGGATGAAGGGGTGGAGAATTTAGGGGAAGGCGGGTCGCCAGAGGTCGGTTAGATCCTCCATCTCCAGCGTGCCACTTGGCGGGGGAGCTGGCCCGGCTCAATCAATTGCCAGGCGTAGCGATTGGACACCTGATTATGAGCAAAGCTGTTGATGTAGCGCGCGGAGGTTGAAGCTGTGGAGATCAAGACACCGATGTGGGTACCCACCACAAGAATGCACCCGAGACCCACATTTGTCTGGCGGCGGGTTGAGGCGAGGTGGAAGGACAAGAAAGAGAAACGCTCGCATCCAACGGTGTCTGTAAGTGTGATGACGTCACGAAAGTACAAAGTCGTTAAAGTACAGGTGCCAGGTAAAGCACGTGTATGTGTGTGCGCGCGCTTGTGTGTGAGGAGGAGAAGGAGGAGGAGGGGGAAAAGTAAGGTGTCAGCGAGTGCACAGATGCTGAGCAGGGGGGACTACTCGCGTTGCTGCCAACCTTTTCGGGATGCTGCCTGGCGCCGATAAGATGGCGCTCTCAATGCTTTGTTTATGCGCCCGTCACTTCCGGCTGCCCCAGCTGACGTAATCGGTGGCATCATCGGAAAGAGGAGTCGGCAGCTCAGCTCTCGTGCGCCGGTGTGCGTTTCGGTCCACAATAAGCGATGTGTTTCGCACGTGCGATCCGGTTATCGATGATGCGTGCAGAATGCGAGGCGCGCGCTGGAGTCGGGACTCGACTCTGGAAGCTCTACAACTCGTTACATTAGCGTCACTGGAGCGCCGACGCCCAGACAACGGCCGGCTGTTGTGCAGGGATAGATGATGCATTCGATGAGAATGATGCGGTTGGTTTCATTCCGTTGAACAGGTCTATTTCCGCGGGTTAAACTGAATGCCCACGTGCTATAGGAGGCTTGAAGGATCTCCTGGGGGCAGTTGTTCACAATAACTGTCAGTGCGAGATACAATTCCCGCAAATCTGGATGAATACCACTCACTCCCACTTTCGTTCTCAAGGCACACGTGTACAAATGTCCATATTCACAGGTCACGGTCAACAAAACAGACGTGAGGATTGTACACACATACATTTATGTTGCCAAGGCTTCAGCCAATGAGAGAACTGGAATCAGAAGTTGATTGGGCGAATATATAGACAAAGCTGATGTCACGTGAGGTCTGCCTTCAGTTCCAGATATGAAATCCCTAAGACAAGAATTTTTCCTCCGTTGATTAATTCTCCTAATGAATATCCTAATTCATGTCCTTTTACGAATGGATGATAAGAAATGCGGACCAACATCGGCAGCAGACCGACAGTTGCTACGGTGGTAGTTATGGTAACTGATCACCAGTCTTACTCAATCAGAAGCATCAGTGTCATTAAAGTGGAAGTGGAGTGGGATGCCATTCTTAAGACCTTCCAAACGCTTTTGCTCTTGACTGTACTCACTGCTCCGCCATTTCTTTTCTGTGCGAAAATCTTGTATTGTTTCCCTTTTATCCACTGAGGCGCTTCGAGGACAAAAATCAGAAACGTTTTTCCCGGACATCAAGGAACCAATCAGCGGAAAGATCTATGTGAAACTAAATGAAGACCAGGGGCGACCACTCCTCCCTGGATAAGGAGGAAAATTAGAGAAGAAGAAAAGTTCCTCGCAGTCTATTGAGAAAAGAGGAAGAATGGCATCTTTGAACTCTAGTAAACAAGACCGCTGTGTCTTTTGCTGCAAACAAAGGTCGATCACTCTTGAGACGCCATCGCTTACATGTCTTCATGCGCAAACGCTGCGCGTGCGAGCGGAGTATTTGCGCGGACTGCGATTAGCTCCCCTGTTCGTCCAATTTCTCGAGGGCTCTAATTTTTCCTTTGCACGCCTTCGTTTGTTCAGCGTGTGGATTTAGGTAAATCGAGTTAGACGGAAAGGGAAGCTACTGCGTGCAAATATGGCGTGAGAGATGGCTAGGGGAGAGCACTCTGCTTGGCGTTGGGGGGCGAAATAGACTGGTGTGCACTTAAGAAGTAATGAAACGGCCGCTTTAAATCACTTTCCTTTCTAGTTGGCTTGCAAAGTCAAGGGAAGGACTTTTTCTAACCAATTATCCAAGCAGTAAATTTTGCGAGCTATCCGCACCGACCTGCCTTATTTTAATATATGCCCACCCGGGGTCAGACTTTGTCGATTAACGCCGTTAAGTATTCTGCTCTTATTAGAGGATAAGCAATTGTTTTCAATGCAAGTGCAAGTTTGTCATAAAAATCCCAATGAAGGTAGCAAACTATTAACTCCATTCCACTCTCAACCATGAATCCAAGTGTCATGACAGTTACAGTCAAGGGAGCAAACTTATGGTTGCTAACGACGTTCCAGACTCCCCACCCCTACAGAGACTGATGTTCATTTGTCTGACTAACCTACTGAATCCTCAGTGGATACTTATCGTCATGTACACTGTGGAATAATAATTGTTATTAATAAATTGTTAGTTAATAAATAAGTGAATCTGTTCAGTACCTTGTCTAAGTAATAAGTTATCTACCCCTGTGCTGCCCAGTAACACAGAGTAAGGCCAGGGGCAAGCTACTGTTCGTTTTAGCCCTCCTGACACCTTCGGTACACCTTACATTTCCACATTCTCTGTAAGGGTTTTGATTGGCTGAAACAGCGCGTGCACTCAATGACGCGCCTCCTCTCACGACGGGGGTGCGTGGTGATGATAGATGCACGTGCGAGTCGGCAGATCAAACGAAAGGAAGAGGAGGCTGCTTCCCCAGATAAGCTCGGTGAGACGTGGTGGCGTTGTCCTCACGCGCTGTTGTCGTCGTCGTCGTCGTGCCGACAGTCCAAGATGTAGTAATTAGGACGGGTGGGGGAAGATGACGTTGCGTTGTCTTCTTTGAGAAAAAGAAATGTTTTCTGACGAGGCGGACATAAAAAGCCGGAGGAACATTGGTGTATGTGATTGAATTGACAGCAGGAACTCACAGGCACATAGAGACAGGAGTGAAGGAGGAGGGAGCTGGCAGTTCGGCAAAGATGGAGAGAATAGCTGGGGGATGGGAGGAAGAGACTGGAGGGAGGAGGTGACGGCTGTTAAAGCTGTGAAGGTGAGGGCTGGATGCGTGAAGATGTAGCGGTCGCTCGAGCTGTATACCAACAAACACAGCAGTACACCGAGGACCGCCGGGAAGGTGTGGGCAACAGTCAAGTGGCAATCAGCGCGCCGAGCGATCTGGTGATCTGTGGTCTGGGGTGGCCTGATGGGGTGCGAGGGTGGCCTGTCGAGATACAGGAATGGCTGCAGGTACAGGGGATGGCAAGATGAGGGAAGGCTGGCAGTAGGAGATACTAAGTTGATCGTAAAATGACGAGTGAGGGATTTTTGTTTAAACTCCTCAAAAGTGGACAACAATTCCTTCCACCCACTTTCTAATCTGGGTAAGAGTGAAAGAAAGTTCTGAAAACTCAGGCGACAGGAATCGGGCAACAATAATCTGCAGCGCATGAGCAAAGACTACTTCCGGTCTGTTGTTGCAGGCCGAGCTAGTTGTACAGAGGCATGCGACTGTCTGAACGGCTTGATTAACCCCTTTTCTGATAAACTCAAAGGTGTGATTTTAGATGTGAGCATGTCACTGAAGGCTTGCACAAGTTAGTTCTCTTCTAGTCGAGGCGAACCTCCTCAAAATGGCTGCCCTTACGACCTTCCACGAAACATTACTTCCGGTTTTAGGACTAAATAGTCGCATTCCTTACTGACAACAGTCCCACTCTTAAGAAACAATACTTCTACTCTTAGGATACAATATCTCACTCTTTAGACAGCGCCAGAGCTTTTGTTAGTTCAGGTCTCTTATTTGTTCTTGTCTTAACGGTTATAAATTTTATACAGGCGCAATGATCTCCTGTTCTGTTGACAATAAAATGAAGAAAAGGAAGTAAGAAAGCATTACAGTTTCAACTTTCAGCAAGAAGTTTACAGGACGCTCACTGGCAGATGCTTGTGTTTTGTTATGTGAAACAACACGTACATTAGATTTATTTGGGTTGTTGTTGCTGTTGCTGTTGCTGTTGCTGTTGTTGTTGTTGTTGTTGTGAGGAAGAAGACATACAGATTTATGCGTGCAACCCAGCGTGTGCCGTGACAACATCCTATTGATTCCTGGTCATCCAACCCCAAAACTAATTAACAATGTGGAGTTTGCTTGCATGCTTTCAGTCAAGACCTCGGGATTAAATCTTCACCACTTCTTCCGTGCTTCCTTTATCTGGAACAGACACCGAGTGGACAGCAGAGTTTGTGAGAAAGAGAGAGAGGTTCTATCTTACTAGTAGTATAAACCTTTATAAACGCCTTCAAATAAAGAAAAGATCATGCAAACAGGCAAGAAGAAAATAAAAAGGAGAAAGAGGGAGGAAAACTAAAATCAAAGTGACTTTCACAATGGTAGTCACATGACCATCAGAGTCAGGGTCGCAACAGCAACAGCGGCAATGGCGAGAGTGGACATGGTCTGGTGCAGCCATGACATCAGGTGTACTAGATAAAGACGCTGAGGTCTTGATTCAGTTAACGGTTCGTAGTACAAATGTAACCGAAATCAAGTTTCACCAGCAGCAGGGATTCACAGATTATCTCTAAACTTTCCCTGGTTTGCTGCACGTGCACCCAAACTCCACCCCAAGGCGGTTCCCCCATTCTCCACTCGTAAAAACGTCGTTCCGCTTTGTCCCGGGCCGGATACGACACTACAAGAGGGGAAATAACTCTCTCATCGAGGGGCAGGCATCGAGATCAAGATGGCGGACGAGGGGTTTGTGAGTGTAGGACACAAGGGTGGCGGCCTAGAGACGGTCAGACACGGGAGGCGCCGGGCTCGTCTTGCAGACCGTTAGGATCCCGCGACCCTTAAAACGTCAGGGAACCACATTAATGGCGGCTGCCGACTTCCGCTGTCGTCAGTCACAGCATCCAGGGTGGAGCTGGTCTTGGTGTCAAGGTTACCGTGCCGCCACCCGGGTTAGGGTTACATAAGACTGTGCCGTCACTCGGGTCAGGGTTACATAACAATGTTATGTCACGTGTCATGGTTACACAACACTGCCACCATTACGATGGATGTGTTGTATCTGTGCTGTCACTGGTATAAGTGTAGAGAACACACCTCTGTGTATTATTTTAACCCTCTGTTCATGTCGATATGTGTGATCACAGGGTAGATCACGGACTGTATTACTTTCCATCTTCTACAATTTCATTTACAAGTCAGGTAGCGGCATGTGATCAAAAGCCAGAAGTAAAATATTTATTTTACAGTTTAAACATTTTTGTCAAACTACAGACAAAAATCATGAATCCATAGGATGTGTTGCATAAATTTAATTAACAGTATCAATAATGATTTCTGTTTGTATTTAACAGGTGTGTGCATTTTAGTGTAGTCAGGCATTAGTAATGATATTGTTCTACTGTCCACATAATTATGATCGCCGTGATGGAGTTTAGTCGAGGGCAGGTGAAAAACAACCAAAATGGCGACAGACGATGAAATAATAAAATTCCAGTGAGACACTGAGAGACAGTGAGACCGCCGATAGGTGCATACCAAAATAAAAACCCACGATTTGTTTCTAGGTTATTATTAATGAACTAATTTTGTTTCTCTTTGTATTATTAACGGATTAATTAATTTTCTTTGTGTATTATTAAGATAGTCGTGTATTTTTTTCTCTGTGCTGTATTAGCCTCAGCTGGAATTACACATGATAAAAACTCAATTTTAGCAAGTGACAGTCTCAGAGAGATAGAAGAGTAAAAATAAAGATCTGAATAAAACATTCATGTACCCGAGAGTCTGCAAGACAGGAATGCAAAGACAAAAATGTTCACATCATCACGATCCGTCATCCTTTTATCTTCAGTCGGTGTGTGTGGTTTTAATGGTTTCATATTTTGTGTGTGTGTGTGTGATTTCCCTGTCGGTGTGTGTGACTAAAGTGGATTTGGTTCAAACCTCGCCCATACCTTTTCCCTCCTATCCCAGTAAAGAATCAACTCAAAACTTTTGTTTACCACACTTTAAAGTGTTTGAAAAGCAATTGGCGAGGTCCTGTTGTTTACAGGGATTTCAAGATGTCGGAATGTACCTCGCTGGGCGATAGTTTAGAAGTTTGCCATTCGGTGAGAGACACCACACTCACAGCAACTCACATTTCTTTCATCCATACCAACATTTTTCTGGCACCTCCTGTGTTCCCTCCCCTCTCCACTCACTCGAATTTCATACCCCATCTTCAAAAACTTTTAAAAACTATCACACCCACGGTAATTAGTGCAAGCAATCATGACTCGGATGACTAAACATCACTGGGCTCTCCTGGGATTGCCGCTTCTCTCTCAGGACAGACGGGTTAGGCCGGGTACCCGAGCCTCTGCACGGAGAAAAAACAATGGGTGTTGTGTGCCGGGTACTTCACTAACGGTTTGCTGCTAACGGGCCTGATCAATGGTACCTGAGGAGTCAAGTCAGCGGCGAAAGATCAAAGGCATTTTCAAAGGTATAGCGATATCAGGTTTCCGTTTTACCTGTGTACATAGAGGTTTGAAGCGTTTCGTTCACTGATGTAATATGACAGTTGAGAGCAATTAGAGTCATAACACACACACACACACACACACACACACACACACACACACACACACACACACACACACACACGCACACGCACACATACACGCGCACACACACACGCACGCGCGCACACACCTATTTTACTATTCTCTGTTTCAGACAGGAAAATATACAATTAAAGTTATTTTTCACAAAACTTTTCACAAAACCTTCGTGTTAAATATTTTAGTGATGATGTATGCCAATAATTTATTCCTGTGTAAATATGTAGTAGTTGTTTCCATCCTGAAATGTAGGGTGTGTGTGTGCGTGTGTTTGTACCTCGAGCCTGTGAAACCGTGATCCCCTCCTTACCCACCCTCCACTGACTCTCGTGTACACGAGACAAGCGGATGTACCACGTGGTTTAATAAGATGCTAACATTTGCCGCCACCCGAGAAACGGTAAACATGTCATCTGTTGTTGTTGTCTTCGCTGGGAACACGTCTGGTGGCAACAAAGTCACGTGAACATTTTAACAACGTCACGTGTCCAGCACCGCACGCAACGACGTCACGTGATGACCCGAATAACGTCCGTCAACGGCATGGATCGCGAGGCTCGATCCCTAAGGGGTTAGGAGTGACAAAATTTGCACGCAAAGCCGAGTTTTAATACTGGAATGTGTTTATGGTGAGAGGGAGTTGCTTGGCTTTGAACTCCATCACTTTGTGTCTGCAACATCGACCTGCGGGGTTGACCCTAGCTGCTTTGCATAATAACAACATTCAGCGATGATAAGATATATACATTTAATTTCATGTAGTTAATTAATAGTAGGTTAGGTCAGAATTGAGTAGGTTGGTACACATGTTTGTCGGCCTGGCTTTGTTGAAACTGAATATAGTAAACAATCAACTGTCATACTTCTGGCGCTGGTCGATGCCACGTGTACACGTGTATGTGTGAACAATTGTTATTTTATCTCAGGTGTGTTTGGGTCACACCTGTGCCTGCAATTACTGTTTAACCTGTCTGTCTGTGTATATTGATTGTGTGTTTATTTGTGTGAGGTGCAGGGATATTGTGGTAATAATTATGTTGCTGCTGTGTGACATGTCACAACCTGCTGTCTGTGATACATGATTATTGTGTTCTAATATAATGTACTATACACTGCAATCAGTTTCTTTAACTGATTATTCTCTATTGTAGATTTCCAACAGAAAATATAAATATAAGCTTTCCTATAATGCTTCAGTTATAGTGGTGTGCCGAACATTTGACCAAACTTAACTATAACTGTTAATCTAATTATCTTGTAATTTATTTAAAATTGAGATGAATGAGTCCACGAAAATTGAGAACTAAACTCTCTGCAGCAAATGACAAACATGTCAACATTTTTATCGCAATCTCACAGAAACTGTAAGAAACAGAATATTATGTATTTCATGCGGCTCATAACCACTGGTGTTCTCACATTTAATTAGGTTATTGTCTCAAAAGAATTAGCCTGCTTCCCTTTGTCACAAGCTGGCTAATGAGAAACAAAACAGAGCTTTCAAGACACTGGACAGGATGAAGCATGTTGAGGGTATCAAGTAAACATACTGTGGGGATTAAAAAACTGAAATTGTTGTCTTATATATACATATATATACACACACACACTTGTATTTAACAATTTCTCCAATCATGTCAAACATTCATACCACTTTCTCTGACGGATATATATATATGTATAAGAAATCTCCGTATCAAACATGCGTACCACGCTATAACAGTTATATATAAAGAAATAAAATTCACTCCCTCCGATTACACATACAAAAAAAAAAAAACCCATAAAATGACTTTAAACGCGCGTGCAAACATACACACATGCGCGCACCTACACACAGATATACATATCCCAGGAAACACTAATTATATCAAATATACATCCCGCAACACAGTGAGGTTAAATGCTTCATAAATGTGATTGTTTGTAAACAATGCCGACGTGTTAAGCATGAAAACACGCCAAAGCGTCAACGTGAAACAAGTCAATAAATAAACGATTTCCTTCCTCACGCGCGCGCTCACACACACGCACAGCTTGCATGTACATTGTCTGACTGCACTTCCATTCTCCAGACTATTACATTTCCACAGTGACCTTTGTGTACTTCCATCCTCCCTGCACGAGCAAGACATCTCCTCCAGTTCGATCTGTCTCAAACGTCGTCACGACATCGCACGCGGGGCCAACTACCGCTGAGCTAGCGCGGCCCCAGCACGCGCACGAGAGCGAGGCGAGGGTCGAGTTGGGAATCAAGCGCCGGACACTAAATATAGCCGGTGCGCGCGCTGCCACGAGGGGCGGGTTGCACCCAGGCCTGGTGGTGATCTATAATTAATAGAGCGAATTACGTCGATGGACATCGCAATCACGTCGCAACGACGACCTCGGGATCCCCGCTGACTTAGGGGTGCTTGTGGTCTGACTTGGTACAGTGAGCCAGCCAGCCAGCCAGCCAGTCCGGGGTCACTTCGCTCCCTTAGCTGTGCTGCTGACATTCCCCTCCTCGTCGTTTTCTTCTTCGGTTTTGTTATCTTTTGCTTACTGTTCACTGTGCTTGTGTTGGTGTGGATGCCTGATGGGGATGCCCTTCTCTACAGCATCTCTACCTGCTGACCTTTACATCTTGTATTGAGCTCGCCTCCGTCTCGAGACATGCGCTGTATAAATCTTACTGTTGTTATCAGCTTCTCTTCTTATTACTTGCTATGTAGTCGTCATCACTGTTTGCGTTGGTGTGTGTGAGTAAGCGTGTAGGTGTGCATTGAGGAACATGAGAGGATATTCAACATCAAGCCACCCCGCTGTTTGTCTGTCAGATAATATAAGACTTGACATTATTTATCCCAGATGGTAATTACAGGGTGTAATATGTGTGCATGTATGTACTC
>SRHC01000608.1:91563-112158 GCA_004794325.1 Pomacea maculata
TGTTCAACATCAAGCCACCCCGTTGTTTGTCTGTCAGATAATATAAGACTTGACATTATTTATCCCGGAGGTTAATTACAGGGTGTAATATGTGTGCATGTATGTACTCTGTATGCACTTTAAACACATCATGAATTCTGTGTGCCTGTGTATGTACTTTATATACAGGAGTATGTCTATATATGTAGTTTGTGAGCTTGTGTAAGTGTTTTATATACCTATCTATGGATTGTAAATACCTTGGTATAGCTACTCCAGAGCACGCAATGAACTCGACTTTGAGATCCATTATTATTATAATTAATTATTATTATGTCTGTAGTAAAGCCTGTGATGGAATAAAGCGCTATATCACCTATTATTATTCACAATATTGTCATATGTGTACTTTGTGTCCAGTGTCCCTCCCCCGGCTATCCACGGGGTTCTTACCTGCTTACAGTCCCGCCTAATGTTGGTGTACACTACCCTGACTGTACATAGTGTACACCATTGTACACCTCCCACCGCACGTGTGTCGTCTGCTGTAACGAACGCGCCGCTCGCCGTTGTTTCTACTTTTGTCTTTTTTATTTTCTTCCTTCTTCCTACTTCCCTCGCCATCCGCCCATCTCCCCCTCCTGCCCACCTCGCTCGCCCTCCCCCCGCACTCCACACGTTTGTGCGCCTCGTTGTGGGCTGGCACAGGGGAGAGCATTGGCCACGCTTGGGCTGAAGGCGTCTGCTCCGTCCTCCACCACCACCACACCAGCGCGCGGCTGCCATTCGTCGGCGCGAGCACCGAGTCACCCCGGGGTTTGAAGGCAGTCAGGCAACTCTGCCAGGCCGCAGCCACACGGTGTCAAGGCATCCGAGGGTTTGCTGCTGACCACTCGCTCCCTCCTCCATTCTTGTTCCTCCTTCTCTCCATCGCCGGCTTAGTTTCTTGTTTCTGTCTTCCACCCTCACTCCTTCCTCCCTTTCCCCCCCTTGAGGACTCGAGCGACTCGAGCTTTTGCCAGTTTAGTCGTCGGTTGATTCGGTCAACGAGAGTTGTGTGCTCGGTGGAGGTTACAGTCTGTCGTCTGCTCGGCGGCTGGTGCGAGTTGCGGACTTGTTCCCCCATCACCCTCTCTCTCTCTCCTCCCACACCCCCCGTGTCAGGCAGATTGTTTAAACGACGGATTTTTCCTTTTCTTCGGGTACCGACGGCCGGCGTGCTGCCGGACACCCCGTCCTGTATCAACACAACATGGTGGCCAACTACACTCCCAGGCAGACGGAGAGCACGTTGAATGGATTGTACATCCCCAGCATCACAGGTAAGACATTTCACCTGGCTTGCTGCCCACTTATACTCCTGTCTTTCTCACACAGATTTTCTCCTCCACTCTTCTCAAATATCCACCCACCCCACAGACTAACCTTCCTCCGATCATCTGACACAACCTCGTCGCATGTATTTATCTACTGTGACTTCAATAGTTGTGGTCGAGGGATGAAACTTCTGCTTTCACAATGTCATAAAGGCGGTCATTGCTCCAGTCATAACAATTGTTAATGTCGCAGTTGTGACTTCTCATATTTTTATTTACATTTTCTCTTTCAAAACACGAGAGATGGACAAACACAAACACGTGATCGCACGCGCGCTCGCACACACACTAGAAAGATTGTCAAATATCTAATTCAAGATATCGTGTCCTGTATTCTGTCCAACTGTTTGTGACATAGATATGTCTAAGTGTCCTCAATGTAACTGATGCTGTGCGACACATACTGGAGCACACTGGGTCTGAGATACCGCCCTGCACTCTGATCTTTGACCTCGGACATGAGGTCGAGTTCTAAATGTTTTCGTTGTCAGTACCATTCACTAGTCAACCTCGTGCTCGTCCGCATTCTTCTTCACTGACCGCCTTATCAACAACCGCCACCGCCATCTCAATAACACCAACAACCACCACAGCCACCACCATCACAAATTATATATTTTCCTCTTTCTCCTTTCTTCCTTTTTTCCGACACAAGTATTGTGAGCGAGTAAATTGAATGAACTCTGTACATTATATCTGATTGTTGTGTCATTCTGTGTAAACAACACTTAGCAATATGTCAATAATCATTTTCTGTATTTCATTATTGTCTCATGTGTTTCACGAGGGTGTAGACAGTTATGTCTGAGCAAGTCTACATGACACAGACTGACAGTGACACAAACTGTTGAAGGTGGCAGTCTGACTGCCAGTTGTTACTGGAAGCTTATTGTCTGTGTATTGATGTGACTTCAACACGTTTGTTGAGAGTGTATTAACAGGCTTGACAATGTTAACAGGACTTTAATGGGACTCGTGGTCACAGGACTGGCACCCGTTAATGGCCGCTCATTGACTGAGTGTTTATTTGACGATGTTAGCGGCAGTTGACTGTGTCACACCTCATTTGAATATTTATGTCGGTTGACAGCATAACACTGCTTTCTTTTATTAGGTTGAACACTTGTTTTCGCAGCCTAAGAGTGCAAGCATTCGTTTAGTTGCCAGTGTAATATTTATGTTGACACTGGGTATTGTCACGGCAACCTTGTATCGGCCCTCGTGGACTGAGTGTTGACCCTGAGGTCACGCCTCGCTGATAAGACGGTTGGTGTTAATAGTAATTAATGCAGAGCTTGATGCAGATAAGACAGGAATAGAGCGAGAGAAAGCTAGCGATAAATATATATCAAGGGAGAAAAGAAAGTGAGTGAGTGAGAAAGAGAGAGAAACAGAAGATAGGATGATGATTAGGGAAACATCTTTTAGAAACAAAAATTATTTACAAAACTATTGTGCAGGGATATTTTCATTAGATACTTAAACATGATCAATAAATTTGTGTGATGGAAATAAGCCATTAACAAATTAGGAAACATTTAAAATAATAAATACATAGCTAAAGGAAAAGAGATTACAAATTTCGGGTAAATAAGTGTAAATCTATAAAGAGGAAACAAAGATCAAATACCACCCCACCCCCCAAAAAATAAAAGTCAGAAAAGAAGAAGGAAAATGAAATATAAAAGCTAAACTATACAAGAAATCCGAAATAAAAATTAAGCATACACACAAAAATAGAAAATACATAAAAATTATGTAAGACTGAGAGACGGGAAGGAAGAACGAACGAATGGAAGATGGAAAGAAGGAAATAAGTAAAGAGGGAAAGAAAAGAAGAAGATAAAGATGCTTATAGTCAGGGATACAGTAATAAAGTGATACAGTGATACAATGATACACTCATTCACCAATACAGAGATACACTCGTACAGTGATACAGAGATACAGTCAAACCCTCTACAATAATATTTTATTTTGCGGTTTCTGTAGCAGGGTTGTTTTACAGGGTGGGGCTGCTAGCTCCACCCTCAACCGGTCTCCTCCATCCGGGCTTGGGACCGGCAGGTTACCTGGAGAGTTTGCAGGCGGAGTTATAGTAATACAGAGATACAGCAATCATACAGCAATACAGTGATACACTCATACAGTAATACAGAGATACAATAATCATATAGTGATAGAGTGATACACTCATACAGTAATAGATACAGTGATCATACAGCAATACAGTGATACACTCATACAGCGATGCATTGATTGATTCAGCGATACAGTCATTCAATAACACTTTGATATGATCCACTGGGTTTTAAATGTGAGCAAGCGAACAACCATTCAATCGGGAGGTATACAAATAAAAAATTGAACAAAACACATAAACAGTCAAGAGACTGGCACCGCGCGTCATTATTACTATATCAGTAGTAAATTAGTGGTAAATCAGTGGTAAATTAGTGGTAGATAACTGGTCAGTCGGTGAGCTGACACGTGTGGAAAGGCTGTGGTGGTGGCTGTGTGCCTGTAATATGTCTCTGCCATGTAATGTGTCTATACCCTGTAATGTGTCTATACTCTTTAATATGTCTATGCCATGTAATGTGTCTAAAGGACTGTCTGTAGACTCTATACTCTGTAATATGTCTATGCTCAGTAATGTGTCTATACCATGTAATGTGTCTACACTCTGTAATATATCTGTGCTCAGTAATGTGTCTATTCTTTGTGCCCTGTAATGTGTCTATGCTCTGTAATATGTCTATGCCCTGCAATGTGTCTACACTCTGTAATATATCTGTGCTCAGTAATGTGTCTCTGCCATGTAATGTGTCTATACCCTGTAATGTGTCTATGACATGTAATGTGTCTATACCCTGTAATGTGTCTATGACATGTAATGTGTCTATACCCTGTAATGTTCACACACACAGAGTAGAGGATGTTAAACGGACTTCTCGCGCTTTGACTTCCATTTGCCGCACGGTCCACCGCTGTCGGACATGCTTTTATATTATAGCAACCTTTATAATATAGTAACTCACACAATGTTCATGAAACTGTCTACCTTCTCAACCACCTGTCTCATACGATCTAAGCCATCACAATCAACGCAAAATATGACACCTGCCTTTAAAGCAAATATATTTAAAATGAAATTTTAGAGAACTTAACAATGGGCGTCAGTAGGATTTTCTACTCATTTCAACAAATTACCCCATTATTTACTTTAAATTAAATGCCTCGAATTATTGGTAGTTCTTCCTAACAAAAGAATTTGACTTGAGATACTGGCTTTGTCTGCTTGCCACAATATTTTCACAAAATAAGAAAAGGGACAGGTTGCCCTCGTTCGCCATGTTACATGAAATAAAGTCTTCGCACTGTTGACAATAGAGCATCATACAGAAATGATAATGGAACAGCATACTGAAATGATAATGGAGCACTATACAGAAATGATAATGGAGTATCATACTGATATGATAATGAAGCAGTATACTGAAATCACAGTGGAGTATCATACTGAGATGATAATGGAGCACTATACAGAAATGATAATGGAGTATCATACTGAGATGATAATGAAGCAGTACACCAAAGAATATAGACTGAAGTAGACACATGACTCATGGCACCAGTCACAATCATGCAGCAGCCAATCATATTTGTGCAGCTGTTCACCGCAGCTGGTGTGACCTGGCTTACGTAACTAGTTCACACTCACACTCCGACACCCGCCATGCTGGCATCCGACATGTTGACGTCTGACAGGAAGCTGGTGGTGAGGGTGAGGTGAGGGTGACGTGGCGGACGCCTGTTCCCGGCAGCACGCGCAGGCATGGAGACCTCGGCGGATTGTAATGCACATGTTACGAGCAGCTTTATAGTCGAGGATCTCAGCCCTCCCCATAATATTAACAACGTCGATCGCACTTTTACGACTGAAGGCAAATGCTGCGGCCATAACATCACCAGCCTTGCAGCCGACATGTTGAATGCAATTTTCCGATGTCCGGTCCTCCGTTAGTGCGGGGAGGATTGTGAGATATTAAAACTACCGAATATCGTGTAATGTTTTATGGCCTCGTTCTCAGCTCGGTAACACGGTTGTAATAACAATGTTAGTAGAGTGAGAGGTGAGTACAGAAACTTATCTTTCAAACCTCTTTATGGTTATGGCAAAAATAAAAGTAGGTTGAGCGTTGCACGGATGTTTCTCAACCAAAAAAATTCTTTTTATAGCATTTGTGATATGAATTGCCTCCAGCGATTTTGTTGGTAAGGCCTGAAGTGTTGTGATACACAGGCTAGCCCCGGCCTGTATACAAACAGCTTATCTTCATGCGATCTTCACCGAAATATTTGTTGGGAGCTGTCCTGAATCAAATACAAGTAACTGGCACATAAAACAGCTTCATTGACTGAAAAATTATAACAAACCGTGCAGTAGCATAATGAGAAGTGAGCTCTACACTTTGTGATAAATTTCATGCACAGAACTTTTCTATTATTAGTTTTAAAGGGTAATTACTTCATACCAAACATGACCTTTAAGAATTATACAAGATGTGAAGCACACCTGCATATTACCTGTCCTACCTGCCTGTCATCTGTTCTGTTAATCAAGTTGCCATATCATCCAGGTAAAATCAGGGACTGTGTAGAATGACGAGAACGGAACTCTGACATTATTCTTTTCAAATATCTGCCATTAATAGTCGAGTTTTAAAAACTTGGTGTGAAAACAATCAACAATTTAAAACGAATGTTATTTATATAAATATATGAAGGAAAATCTCACCTTCACACTTTACACGTCTTCGAGTATTTAAAACATTTATTTACCTGAGGAGAAATAAGTTCTAAGTTGTTAAGAGTTAAACTTTCTGCAAATTAAATTTAAAATAAATTCATCTTAAAAATGTATATGTGAAAAGACTATATTACATTAAAATGAATTTTCAGCTGGGATTAAAATTCACGGAAATCGAAATTATATTCCACTTGAACACCTGTAGAAATTTTTTAAAATCAAAGCAACAAAAGAAGTAACAGTTAACTTTTAACAAGAGGAAAGACATGAAGAAAAATTTATCTTTCTTTTATTCGTTGTCTGACATCTGACATTTCACTCATTTGACATCTGTCGACTTATTTCTAGCTCCTTTCAAGACGATGTGCTAAACTGACAAAAACCTGTAACACCCAGCCTCCCAAACAGAAGAAAGAAAATGCAAAACATGCTTTGGCACACCAGTCATGCGTGAGATATTCAAAATTCCTCTCTCTCTCTTTTTAAGTGCGAGCTCTTTCTCATGCGAATTTTCATTTCTGGTGTGGAAGGCATGTTTCCGAAGCGCGGTGCATGTCTAGTCATGGAGCCTCGTGACCTGCACGAGACAAAACATGCACGTGACACAACTGGCAAAGCACGGCGAAACGTGCACGTGACACAACTGACTGGCAATGACAACCTCCTATTTATCTGTCTGCCTGTCTGCCTGTCTGTCTGTCTGTCTGTCTGCATGTCCATCACAAAGGCACTGGGGGCAACAACAACAGGAAGAGAGACGAGGCAGTGACAGCTGACAGGGACTTGCATGATGTTCTGACAGCGTCTCCACTAGCCCAGGTCAAAGTTCAATGTGTTTTGACAGCAGGAAATGCGCAGAACTTCAGGGTACAGTTTGAATTCTGGAAAGTTTACTGCGTTAAAATGTTCCGAGTATTCTAGAATGTTCTTAGAAATAAGTTCTTATGGATGTGTCCAACTGAGAATGTATAATACCTGCAAATGTGCACACCGACGTGAATATGTAGAGTAGTGTGAATATGTATAGAAGTGTGAATATGTAAAACAACCTACATCTATACAGTAGTGTACATGCTGCCACAGTATATATATACACTATATCAGCTGCAATGTCCTCCTCCCCAGCATTCATTGAGATGGTTTGGGGGATAAAATATATCGGTACTGTTTCTCATTCTTGTAATAAGATGGACTTATCTAGACAGGTAACACTGTGTGATGAAAGTTGTTGTGTGTTTAATAATAAGCTATTTTTAATAATGTTGTATTATTTGATAAGACTGATGAAAGCTGTTGTATTTTTAATAATAATGACACACGGAGGCGAGCTCAGTCGCTTTACAGGTGACAAGGAGCAGGAGGTAGTGATGCTGTATGACAGACAGACAGACATCGCGATCACACACACAAACACACAAACAGAAAACACAATCAGGAACACGAAATAATGCAGACATCGGAGTAATGTGGAGAAAGAAACGGTTTTAACCGTCATTTTGTGCAGGTGGATCTTGTAAATGTAAGAGGATGTTTTTATTGTTGTTGTTGTTGTGTGGAGGTTGTTCCTGGTGATGTAAGGATGTTGTGTGTCTGTAGTTGCTTAGTGAAGGTTGGGGCTCGTCATGTAGGCCTGTGGTTCATTCACATGTTAAAGGATCATCATGTGCTGTAAATCACAAGTTAAAGGCTCGTAAAGTCGTTGACAAAACAAACATGAGGCATGGCAGATGACTTGTTACTAAAGTGTGGGGCAACCCCACAACAAAAGTTTCAGTTCTTGAAGGGCGGGACAAAGAAGTCAAAGAAGCCAAGCTACTAAAGACTGATACGAGAAGACTTGATAGAGAGAAAATATCTAAACTATATGGTGATAGGAGAGAGAGAAAGACGAAGTGGCTTCCGAATAGCTTGAGAACTGAAAAGCGAAGCTGAGGACAGTTATACAAGGTAAGAACAACCAATATACAACTAGCGAATTTCATGAGAAAATATTATAAGATTTTTATACTTGCATGTAATTTACACTGGAAATTTTTTTATAAATTTAAATCGTAGTCGTTAAAGGTAATGGACTTGTCGACTAGTGTACAGTTTGTATGAAGACAGGAGGGAATACTCAGCGAACATTCCAGACTTTGTTGGTGTCACTCTGCTCTCTATGAACAAAATATTCCCAACTAAAATGTGTAGAGAGGTTCATCTACCCAGTCTTCATCATTTGAAACTGAGTGTGTGCTTGTCCCACCCGCCGCCAGGTGTCGACTGTCATGTGTGAATGGTCCAGCAAGCTTGGGAGTCCGAGTGAGTGCCGAGTGAGTGCACCCTTTCACACACCCTCGTGACGAGACTGTCGGCGGGTTTATGACTTACATCGTCCTTTGTGTCTAATTGAAGAAATGTTTAAACCTCAATGGCTGCCCGGGCAGACGTCTGCTTGTTTCTGTAGATGTTGACAGCATTGCTGCTTCTGCCACCTCCCTCCTTCACTCACTTTGTGTCTCCCTCCCACCCGCTGTCGTCCGCTCAAGAACCTTTCGTGCGTGTTATTCACTTCCTTCTTTTATGGTTGAATAGAACGAGTGTTTCGCCTTCTCTCTCTCTGCAGAGTGGAGATATACAACAATTAGTGCCACAAACCGTCCTGAAACATTTACTGAAAATGTTGAGACAAGTGTCAAGCCGTCATTCATTTTTTTCTTTCTTTCTTTTCAAACGTGTGTCGTACTTCTCTCCTTTCTTCTTCTCTGTCGCTCTCTATATATGTCTTCTGCTTGTCTCTCTTCTTTCTACCTTCATTTATGTCTGTCCGTCACTCTCTCGTTTTCTACTCACAGTATTACTAAACACACACACGCGCGCGCGCGCACACACACACACACACGAACGCACGCACGTACACACTTACACACACTGTCTTACAAGCTTGGCTGGAAGCTGGGATTCGGAATATGATGAATGTACACTTAAATACTTCTGTGTGTATATATATATTTGTGTCTGTGCTTGTGAGTTCACACTCGCGGACTCGTGTGTGTGTGTGCACGTGTTTGCGTGTTTGCATGTATGCGTGCGTGCGTGCATGTTATAGAGGGAAAGAAAAAAACAACAACATGAAGTGAACGAAATGAACAATATACTTGTTGGCTCCAGCAAGATTATAGGACAATGACTGTAGACTGTAGATAAGATGTACTTTAGTGTCATTATCTGCTCTCTGTCACATGTCTATTTACGGAGCTGGCCACAGGCCGCCATCTTCCCACAATCGCGTGCATGTCAAGGGCATTGCGCGTGCGGCGCACCACGTGACTTCAGCTCGGGGCACGGGGCACGGGGCACCATAGATCATTGTAGTAGCTGTTGTAAGTCCTTATCAGTTCTTGGCTTCAGAGGTCAGTAAAGTCTGACCCCTTGGTGAGTCCGCTTCCCTTGCAGTCGGGTGCTCTGAGGCTGAGAGTGACTGACCTCTGGCAACGTGCGTGACAACGGGTAGCAGGGTGTCGTCACGCTTTGTTTGTCTGTTTATTTATCTGTATTTATCTGTCGTAGCTAAAATAGGTTTAGAGATTTTCAGTTGACCAAATGGTTGTGCCAGGCTCAGTTAGAATAGACACACTTCCCTAGTCTACCACTCCACCTCCGCTCTTATACCTATTTATCATTCTTCCATACAACATCTCTCCACCCTCTTGTCTATCCATACATTCGCCATGGAATCATTAAACAGCATTTAAATGTGTATGTGAGAGACAGAGAGAGAAGAAGGAGAACATCCCCTGTTCAAGGGACGATGAGAAAGACGAGCGTTTTCCCTGCTCGGCTGTTTTGTCCCCGATGAGCCACTCTGTCCCCTTTTCATTGATTTATCTCTGTTCCCACTAAACAATTAGGACAAACATTAGCAGGTGTGAATTCAGGTAAGATGCCACATTTACAGTCTTTCTATAAGTTTCATACTCTCGAGATCTTTGCTGAATTTTCACCTGAACTTCTTCACTACAACTCTGTCATTATGGGAGACGAACAGACTGTATTATCAAACTTTGGATTGATAATAATATTTCACTTACTAGACATCTGTGTGGGTGAGATAGATATTGACATTTAACGAACTCAAACAACGGTTTCCTGGAGTACGCTGTGTCTTTGTTATAATAAGGGGTAATAAAATATGTTAAAGAATACCCGAGAAAGCTTAAAGTTGAATTCTCACAAAATCATCTTATTATTATAATTGCTTGCAATCTGCTGAGGGGTAAAATTTATTTGTTTTCAGTATGGAAAAGTACTAAACGTGTTGAAAAATGAAACACCGAATTTTTTTGCATCTGGATTTCATTAAAACCTTCAACATTCTGGAAAATCACCAACCACAATAATTTATGAGACACTATCTAAAGGTCATAGTCTACACCTGAGAAACATGAACGATTTGCCTACGTGTACTTTCTGTAATACCTCGGAAGAAACAGTGACAACAACAGATTGTTTAGTTGATTGCTTGTCATCTGAACGATTTTTTGCCTCATGTATGTAATATTTTTAGAAGGAGCCTATATTTTAATTTATGATATATATTGATACCTGAGCTTGACATGCAGTTTACTCCTCCTACTTCTTTATTTCTGTAACTCTGGGATAATAAAATGTACAAATGCTGCAGGCCTGCTGCTCTTGTGTGATGCCGAATGAAAAATAAAATGCCAGCCATACCTGAACTAGCTGGCATGCTTGTCTCTACATCTGGACAGGTCACGATGAACTCTCGGTCACGTGTTTGAGATGCTGTGCGAGAGGTTGGTACGTCACAGGTCACACCTCGGAGACCTCGATACACAACATCGGAAAAATCAAAGAATTTTAAACTTGTCTCCAACACGACTGTCGTGTAGGAATAGTTTGTCAAAGCTGTAACGGGTTTTATGAAACTATTTTTGTTAATTATTTGTCGAATCTGTAACGAACTGTGTCGTGCACGTAACACGTTTGTCAAGCTTGTGACGAACATGTCAGACCCACTACAGTGACAACTGATCACCTGAAGATATGTCACGTGGTGAATGGCAGAAGGGAACTTGAAGGGAATCAGTGAAGCCTTCAAAGTCAGGGTACCATGAAGCGTACTGCTTCTACGATACCCAACATTCTAACCTCGGGTCGAGGGTCAGTGAGTGCATGCACAAATCTCGGCCTCGTTTTGGCTCTGTGCTCTGCCTTCTGCTATCCCCGCCCTCCGTTCTCCTCCAAACGCAGACGAGCGTGGGATGAGAGACTAAAAATACTCAGGAGCTACCTGTGAGTGGTTGTTAGCGACTTTGTCAGCAGCGCAGGGCGGACACCAGCCCCACTACTTGGCCGCAGATGACATTTTAGTACTTGACTCACTCTGCCCTCGCTGACCTCACGGGAGGGAACTCTCGTGATTTTCACACGCAAGGACGTCCCCTCCCCCTCCGCCCTTTGTAGTGTCCGAGTGCAGTCGTTGGTGGTGACCCTCCACTCCGAGACTATGACGTATGTAGGTCAGAGTTCACAGCTCCCCACACTTGTATTTTTGCAGACTCATCGCGAGGTTTGAACTCAGCTTTGTCCTGGCTTAGTGTTGCCATGGTGCTGTTATGGCGGAGTGGTATTGCCGGGACCTGCAGGAAGTCAAGAGAGAGGAGTTGATGGATGCAGAGGACAGCGACGATTCTAGTGTCTGGTCTGTCTCATGCCTCACAGTAGCATCGGTCACACCTACTGTTGCCCTTTGACCGCGAGAAATCTGTCTGTAGTTTACTCTCACCGTCTACCTGTGTGGCTGGTCCATTCATCTTCAACAATTTAGTCTCCACTGGTGCTTGTGGTGGGTAAAACATGGTCAATAGAAGGGGGGTGGGGAAAGAGAAGAAAAAATGCAAGTAAACTCAAGTCAAAGTTAGGACGAAACTCGCTCTGCGTTCTCGGTCAGACATTTTGTGTCCGGTCAACTATAAATGCGACTTCGTCTTCAGTAAACTTTCTGAATAACCTACTTATAACATTCACATACCAAACATGGTTTGCTACCTAACAAGTCTACTTGTTAATGAGTCAAATACCTGTCCTATCACCTGTCACAGCAGGTGTCAGCAGTCCACAATCTCTCGTCGCTCTCGGAGGATCAGAAAACACGGCGAGGACTAGCAAAACAAAGCAGGCGGTCCAAACCCAAGTAAAATAAACAAACAAGCAATCAGCGAGACCGCTGACAAAATACACAACCTGTCAGCGAGAGCCGCAGATAAAATAAACAAACAAGATACAAAGGCACGAGGCAAAGTAAACAAACAAGTACTCATCACAGAGCGCTGTGGGAAAAGTCGCTTTGACTGCGAGTATAGCGCGATTGAACAAGCGTCTAGTTGAGAAACGCGCTATACTTGAGAGGAATGGGAGCCTCGCAGTCGGGGCGCTGGTGTCGCTACCTGTCGTTGGTCACTAGTCAGGTGTGTGTATGTTTGTCATCACAGTCTTTCACACACGCTGGTCAATTTATAGCAGTTATTATATTAAAAACTAATTTTCTGCGTCATTCATTCTTTCTTTCTTCTAGCCATTTAAGACATGTCTTTATAATCAAATAAATCAAAGCATATTAACACATGTAAACAAAGAATAAACTTTTTTCATGTGGTGTTTTATTTCTTTCAGGATTGAGATATTTATATCCCAAGATTCAGAATTTTTTAAAATTAATCTGTCGTCCTCTAAGTGGTCTTGAGATATTAAAAAAAGAAATATTCAAACGCATTCCTGTAAAATATCTCTCGGTCACACACACACTCACACTACATGTAATGATCAGTTTATAAAGGCTTGAAAGCTAATTTTCTGTATCACTTTCCTTCTTGTAGCCGGTTTATGTATATCTGCATATGTAATCAAATAAATCGAAACATATAAACACAAGTACACAATGGATAAACTGTCGTTATGCGATGTTTGCTCCTTTCTCAGTCTTACCTAAGTCACAGACACAAACACATACTCATACCCTGATATCTCATAGGAGGTCTGTAGATGGCGAGACTAAGAGAAAAAGTGAAGAGAGGAGAAGATGGAGGACGAGGGGGAACAGTTGGGCTCCACCTTTCACGGTCTCTACCATCATTAGCCTGTTGGATCCTTTACCTTTATTTATTTATTTTGTTGAGCAGTCTCTTCAAACAAACCTTCATCACACAGAAAGCATGACATTGCAGGCAGGATGAAGAGACCCCTACATGTGAATACAGCGGCCAATGGGCGACAGACACGGTGACAGGCGGCAAGAGAAATGCGCGGAGGCCATGCATGATGAGTTCTCTCCTCGCGCAGTCTGTGACGGACACGCGTGAGTGACTCGTGCTCTCGCGGCGCCTTCCTCCCTGACGATGAACAGGTTCCACGCTCTCCCTCCCACCCCTGCTCTTTCTCCGAAAATTAATTGGCTGAAAGAAGAGGTGTTTGCTCTTTTGTGTCGCTAACTTCAGCAGAAGGACCTCCAAACCATCGGCCACACGCCCAACAGCTTTGTTTAAACAAGGGAAGCGGAGGAATTGAAGAAGTGCGTGGTGGGGGTTTGATGTTTCACAAGGCACCGCGGGGGTCAGTGCGTTGGGATCATGTCAGTCTTATTCTGCCTCTGCGGCTGTCTGTAATTTATCTGTGACAGCAGACTTTGAAAACGCATTCAATTGGAGAGGTCACCTAGGTTCACTTTTGCTGTGCTGTCCCCTTTCCCGTCCCATCGCGTCCCCCCCTTACAGACCTTGCCATTTGTGTCGCGAATTACACCAATACCTTTTATCAGCCGGCTTCTGGGGGAGTACGAGGGTGAAAAAAAAATAAATACAGTGGACACCTGTCATTTCCTTCAATTTCATAATCACCCATCTTTTATTTTTTTCTAGTTTGAAAAAGTGTGATGGAGGTGTTTGGGGAGCATGGCAACGTGTTTCGGAATTTGTGTAGTTACGTTGCTATCACTGTGACCTTTCATGAAGAGATCTTAACCCAGCTGCGATAAAAGATGAGGAGATAATCGAGTACTTGACTCTGGTAGGAAAGCAAGGGGAGTAAGCTGATAACGCATCGTGGCTTGTGGGCTACTTTCCCAGCCGCCCTCCGCTCCACGTCTAGCTTCCTGTCTCTCCTGCACAACTCCTGCCTCTCCTGTACAGCTCCTGTCTCTCCTGCACAGCTCCTGTCTCTCCTGCACAGCTCCTGTCTCTCGTGCATTGTTCCTGCCTCTCCTGCACAGCTCCTGTCTCTCCTGCACAGCTCCTGTCTCTCCTGCACAGCTCCTGCCTCTCCTGCACAGCTCCTGTCTCTCCTGCACAGCTCCTGCCTCTCCTGCACAGCTCCTGTCTCTCCTGCACAGTTCCTGTCTCTCCTGCACAGCTCCTGTCTCTCCTGAGCAGTTCCTGTCTCCTACAGGTCTTGTCTCCTGCTGTAGTTCATGTCTCCTGTATGGTGTTCACCACGTGCACCTTGTTTTCCACCATTAACAGCGGAGGATGCTATGACCGGTCAACGGACTTCGTGGTTTGAGGTTCACTTCTCTTTGTAGGGCAGGACAATATTATTGTTTATAAATAAAATCATGGACTTGCATAATCTATCCTAGAACAAAGACTGTCGAATAAACAGTCTGTTACTAAATTTTCTTCGCTTGACTACCTTGTGTGTTGAAAGCTTCTGAAAACAATTGTGTAATTATTATATAAACAAATTCTGACCCTCTGGTAACACTGTGAAACACTGGGAAACTGGAAAGGGATGACACAAGCAAAGATTTAAATTCCTTTGAGAGAGACTGGCAAGCTGGTTCAGATCGTGTTGAAATGTTTATTGAAGTTGTCCAGACGATCTTTATTTCTTAAAGAGTCCATACCTTTAGAGATAGAGTATTTTCTTACTCTTGACTAACCTGTAGAAGTTCTGCATCAACAAAAGTGTTTTTCGGCAAACTTTGTGCATGTAGAATGATGTACGAGCGATTGAGTTTATCGAGTAAATATCTGAGTAGGTAGACATTCCATAAATATTGTTCATAAGTAAATTTACTCTCATTTCCTCCCTCGTCTTGATCTTGCTATTGCTCCTTAACATGCATTTGTCTCTGTCTCTCTCTGACTAACAAGCATCTCTATATAAATGTCAGATTTGATGTGTTTCTAATACTTTTTGGGTTTTCACCTTTGTTAACACATATTTATCTTACAGTTGTAGATGTTCGCAAAAGTAACAGCTAAACCGTGGTATACATGACAGAAAAGAACAACTAAGGAGAGGGCAAAGACCAAGAGAAAAATAATAGCAATTAATAAAATTAATTAATCATCTATTTTTTTTCCAGCGTTAGGAGCTCAGTACGCACGCACGCACCAGACACACCCACACGCACACCAATGTTCATTCACTGAACACACGAGAGGACGGGGTCAAGAACTTAGGGTCACATGGGGACAACACTGACTTTACAGACAAGACAGGATAACACTAACACAGGGGTCAGCTTAGGGGGAAATTAGCTTGTGATGGAGTCTGTCACACCTCGGCATGGAGCTACAACAAAAGTCAAAGCTCGCAGAAAAGGGAATTAAAGAAACTCAGTCAAGTGGAACTGGAAAATATTACCGAAGATTTCCGTAGAATCGGAAAATGGTTTGTCGCTGTACGTGGTTTTGTGCATTTCATTGGAAACTTGAGCTGGATATAGATAATCTATTTCACTAAGTAACTAAATAGAGTACACCCTTATTGTACACCCTTATAATGTAAATAGTTTGTAGATCATAGACTTCAACCCTGTGCCACGGTCTTCATTCTCGACATTGTCTCTCTTCTACCCACAATATTTGCTGGTGCTAGTGCTGGAACTGGTATGGGGATTTGTCTACAAAATATAGTTTATTTTGAGATTACCATTGTCATCGACATTGGTTTGATCATTGCAGTCAGGAGAGGTGACAGGGGAGGCAACTAGATATCTTTTTCTCACGGCTCTATGTAGTCAAAGATGTTCTCACGTGCTTAGAAACTTCAATTCCGAGGTAAAAATTCGCTTCCTCGTTAAAAGTCTTCTTGTGAGAACCCCTCCCACCCTCACTTCCCCTCCCCCTCTCCTGCAATGCGTGCTGTCAGAGTGCGCCCCCCTGCCGTCCGCCATGCTTGTTGTGGGAACGCTCCGCTACCTCCTGCAATGTGCATTGTCAGACATGGCGGGCAAATCCGATCACCAGCTGCACTGCTCCACCGATCGTACGATCGAGGCTGCTGCAGAGAAAACTCTTGCTGTTGGCTGAACTGTCATTCACAGATCTCCTGAGATGCGAGCAAGCCACCTTCACCCTCACAGTGCGCTGCCACCGCAATCCCCCAGATGGCAGTGCAGTCCGGTGGAGGGCTGAGTCCGGGTACTAGCACCACCACAACCACGATGGTGATGAGAAGTGGTAGCAGCTACACCCGCCCTTCTTGCACACCCACCCCCCTGCCCGAGTTCCTCCCCACCCCACACAGCCCTGGTATGGGAGTGAGCAGGGGCAGGTCATTCGTCAGAGAGTTGACAAGAGTGCTCTCATCTTTACGCAGCTCCCCAGCCAGTCAAGTTACGGCCTGATATTGCGAGTACACCCTTTTCTACCCTACGCCCGCGACCAAACTCTCATCCATACCCAGCCCCTTGTCCCTCCCCCGCCCATCCACCCCTCGCACCTCCACGCCGCCTACCGGCAACAAGCGTGCACCGCGATGACCTGACCTAGCCTCCTAGGTCCTGCAAACACGTTTTCGCGCCTCCATTGACACCGAGATGGAGAGACAGTGTGCAGCTCCCGGCTTTGAAGTCCAGACGACTAACTATTTAAACTACATCCCCACAAAGACGACGGAAGATCTGGCAAAGCAAACATTTTTAATTCTAGAGAAAGGTTGTTTGGTTATTGTGAATAAAGTGTGATGTAGTTCACACTGACACCACCCGCCCAGCTCTCCGCCCGAGAGGAAAGTTGAGTGAAGCTGCTATCAGCGCCGTGAAATCTCTGCCCGCCGGCCTCACACTAAGCTTGTGCACGACATCACAATACTTTCCCCTCACACCCCAATCTCTCCCTCCATCATCTGACACCAAGCCTCCCCTCTACTATTAAATCCTTTCACTAGGGACTGGCGAGTCTTTAATTTCACATGTTCGGGAGTGCGTCCTCGAAACAACTTTTAATCACTTTCTCTTCTCTCTCTCTTTTTTTGTTTTTTGTTTTTTGGAACAAATCAAAATAGCTCTCACTTGCCTGAAGATATTTCAGCATGTTTTCATTACAAAGGCATGACCCTTGAAGTTATCATATATAATTTTCCTATACGTATGTATACATATTTCCTGTCAGAGCCCTGGAGGGTTAGAAGGACCAGATTCCCTCTCCTTTCCCACCCTTTCACTTCTGCTTACTTGACTAAATGCGCGCGTTTAAGCTTCGACATATTATTGATATTTATGGCATTAGTTTACACATTGTACATATGTGGTAACGAGCACACTGGATGATTACTTATTTACAGTCTTTTGTTATTTTCGCCGATGCTTCACTCATCTCTTGTTCTCCATACTGGCAATGCCTTCTCCTGGCCTCAACCCTCCGTCCCCCCAACACCTCCCCACACAGAATCGTGTGAGCACACCACGTGACAGGCTAGGCAGGGTCTGCACCACAGCACTAGGTAGGCTAGGATATGCACCGAACTTCACTCTCCCCCACCCACCCCTACCCCGACAACCTTTGACTCGTATACGGAAAGACAGAAATAAGGTCGCCAATGCTTTCTTCTCGCAGCAGACCTATCTGCTGCAGTAATATCTAGGTATTTGCAAACTACGGCGCCTCACACATGCCAAAGATCAGCAAATTACTTGGTTCTGTCCAAACAGATTAAAATTTGTTTGTATACTCGAATTCTTGCTATTCTTACATGAATGAAGCATAACTACTTCGAGAATCCTTATTGATCAACATACATACATGTACATGCAATGCACGGGCTGAGTCCAGGGGATGATCACTCGAGATTATGACGATGAGAGAGTGAACAGTGTACAGACAATAATAATCTCATTATTATTATTATTATTTTTCGCTCTGGTATGATTTCTTCATGGCTATTTTTAGAGTTGTAGCCCTAGAATAATAATTAAGGCCAGCACTGTAGTGGGCTGTGAGAAAAAGTTATTTTAGATGTAGTCTACCTGAGTTTTTCTGACCATTTGTTCCTTTTGTTTATGTTTTCCCATGTTTTTGTGCCACCCACCCGTTCGCGAGTATTTCAAGCGTGTCTAAACGATATATGGAGGCGTATAGAGGTTAATATATGGAGGTGTATAACTGTGTGTAAACACATTCCAACCGTTTATCTCCTCCCACTCACAGTCTTACACACATCGCAGTTTTCACTGATTAGGATAGTTCTGTTTCTAATTATTAATTTTATCGTTTATTAATAACTTAGCACGGACTCCATCGTTTCAGTCCTCACTGCAGTCTGGAGTTTGTCCTGTGAGAAGTAAACAACATCTTGCTCTCTCTCTGTATATAATGATACATCTCAGTGGTATCATCTACCTGATCGCGCCGAAATTCGCTGATCTAATAAGGTAGAAATATACGGAAAAAAAATGAGAACAAATCGGGGAAAAATAGAGAAAAAAAATCGACGAGTAGGAAAAGAAAAGTAGAGGAAGAGGAGCAAAAAAGACAGACGACAAGACAGGCTGGTAAATAAATCATTTCGGTACACAAGACTGAAGGGATATATACTTTACTTATATTGTATAGCTAGGTATTCGTGTATGGATCATATTGGATATTGTTGGGGCTGAGGGGAAAGTTCAGCAGCAGAGGGCACACTCGGCTTACACTGGGGTAGCAATCCTGGGTAGGTCTATGGAAATGAGTGTGATCATGTTTTCACTGCGCAAGTCATGTGATCAGTTTCGTCCAATAGTGGTGTTTCAGTTTATTTTTTAAAATTTGGATAACACAAAATCGTCTGCTCTGGTCGAAGATGAACCTGTTGTAGTACATCACCATGAAAAAAATTTGTTGTGGAGTGGCGTGAAAGATTTATCCTGAGAGATTTATCTGGATGCAATTTCTACAACACCATTTATTTTTGTGACATTTTTTAAAGATATTTTTTAGATATTGAGATATTTGTTTTAGTTCCTTCTTGGCTACTCATTTAAAGTAGTTGCAAGTGTGATTTATGTGGTATGGAGATGACATTGCAGAAATGTTGTAGAAATGAGGAGCTTGGACAGAGGTACTGGGTGGGAGCCCATTGACCAGGAGTGAGTGGAGTTCAGCAGATTAGACAGAGAGGAGTTGGGTGTGGAGCTGTGTTTCATTAATGAACTGTCTTACCCTATAAAGACTCCTTTCATATCTCTTATTAATTTCTCAAACACGAAATTACAAGGCGAAACACAAAACTTGAGAAATTAAATAAAACCAATTTTCCTCACTTGTTCAAATTTCTCTCTTCGCGAAGCCGGAAGCCACTTAATGAATGGAGTGAAAGAAATTCAGATAAAAGGTAGTTGGTGTAAGTAAGAAAAGATGGAAGAAGGTTGCAAATGTGATCCAGCCCAAAACATCTCTTTAAAAATACAGTCAGTGCTCCTTCAAACACAATAAAAACACAAATATGTCAGCCATAGAGACAGAAACCACAAAGATGGCAAGTGATGTCTTTGTACAATGATCTACATGCTGGGCAAAACAAAAAATGCCCTTTCTTCTTGTTTGTCAGTAAGACCATCAAATTTGTTATTTGCAAACCTTACTTATTACAGACTCTAGAAGAAGTGTGTCTCTGAGGATACAAACAATGAAAGCTGATACAATGTTTGTGGCATGTGTTTACATTCATTGCCTGTAGCCACCCACAGCTAGGTTTTTACAGTTATGTTGTCTTAGGCTGCATGTTACTTGATTTTACAAAGTAAATAAATTTTCTGAGTTCAACTTATATATAATATGTGGTGTAGGTTGCATGTAATATTTGTAAATAATTATTAATTTTATGATTTATTTACAGTTGGGACAAAATATTGCAGGCACCGAACTCAAAGAAAAGCATTATTTCGTGCATGTTGTATTTATAGTTTGAACAAGTGTTCGTGGAGTAGTTTAATTGTTTACGATTACCTACAACAGCGTTTCCAAAATATATCTCAGACTGATTTTTCCAGAAAAAAACACAACAAAATACTGAATGAAGTTTCATCTTCTTACTTTACTGGCTGCTGAAGAGTTTCCAGAATTGGAGGAACACGAACTGGTGCTAACCATGATATTGTGAAGTCCTTCTTCAGTCAATCTAACCCTGTTGTCTGTCAATCCTCCACATCTACATCTAGTATCT
>SRHC01000609.1:10591-30708 GCA_004794325.1 Pomacea maculata
GACCATCCCCCAACCTAAACCCATGGTCAGCCAACTATACTCGAGTCTTTCGAAATCGAACTCAGAAAATCGACTTTCCCGGCTTCAGTATTCAGATAGTACTGCCACCATTACCAAAATAATTGCTTCTGACCAGTAAGATCCTTAATAGCCCCGCACAGTGTGGAAAGGTGAAAAGAGAGGATTATCGTTGTCCAGCACTAGACATAGGACCTTAGGTAATTGTTGTTGTTGCAGCAATTAATAATGTAATAATAATAAATTGGTAAAGCGCATGGAGAGTGTCTCCATCTCACCCACCCTTTTTTGGCATCAGTGCTAGTGTCTTTAGTTTTCGTGTTACATATTTGGCCATGATGATAATGATGATGTCATCGAATGTTCTTTTCCAGTAATCGCTGTATCTTGTGACCATACCAGCTGTGAACCTAACGCCATATTCGCAGACATGTTGGAAGTGAGAGGAGTTAGCAAACAGTTACTGACATTAGAGGTACACGAGGTGTCTCAAGCACATGCTGGAAACTACAGATGTCAAGCGCAGTACATCGCAAGTACTCGGACAGCGGAAGGCATATGTTCTTTGCGATATCCGATTCCAGGTACTAGATTATAATTCATTCTTTGTTTTTGCCCTTTCATTGCTTCCTTCTTTTTTCTCTCCCTCTTTCTTTTAGGATTCTTTGAACCAATACCCCGCGGATATGAAAGGACCGCTAAATATAACATACAGATCCCTCAGTATTATCAGTCCCATGAAAAAGAATGAGCGAGAGAGTTAGAGGGTAAGGGTTAAAGATGGAGATTTAAAAAATTAATGGAAAGACAATTCAAAATGAAACTGTGATCAAATGTGATGGAAAATACAGATGTGAATTTGTAAAAGTTTATTCGCACAGCCCAAGAGATCACGACAGAAAGCCCTGCAGCAAAGAAAGAATCAGACATCCTGTACTATGTCCTCCTTGTCCTGCTGGTATTGCCGATAGCGGCGACAGTTATCTTACTGCTGTGCATCTGTAAAAGGAAGTCTTTAGGTCCTTGGTAAGATCTTTGAGTTTCAATGAGTTCAGGTACACTGCTTGTATCTCCAATTGTGTGCGTGCGTGTATGTGTGTGTTTTTAGACCATAATTTTCTCTCTATCATAGTTCTAAAGCAACATAATTTAAACATTCATCAAACATACTTCAGCTTTTATTTCCCGTCCCTCCTGTTGCCAGGAAAAAGCAGGACTCGGTCCTTGACGACGCTGTTGGCCCGGCTGTCGGAGCTGGAACTCGCCTCTCGTACCCAGAAGCCCAACCCCTGGTGACCCTTACAAGCGAGGGTGTAGCAGACAGGAGCTTACCTGCCGGACAGAACGGGGACGGAGAGGGGAATGCTAGAGAGGAGGAATCGAGAATTATCCTGAACGATGGCAAGGATACTGGTGACAGCGAACGACAATCCGTGGACGTCATCGCAAACAACAGAGACGATGCTGATGTAGGTGACGTGAGTCACTCGCATGGATCAGGAAGTGACGTAATTAGGCTGCCGACGTGTGAGACGAATGAAGACAACGTGGACATCTCTCTGAACGCTGTACGCAGGCAGTTCCAATAGTCCCGTTGGGCTCCAGGAAGAGCATCCTGTTGCCATAGTAACTAGTGTTGGAGAATCAACTGGAACGTGTGGACTCCGAGAGAGAAATATCCGTGGGCTTGTGGGTGGAGAAAGAGAGAGAAAGAAAATCATCTTGGACTGCGATCACGAAAGAAAAATATCGTAGTGGACTGCGGATACCGAAAGACAATTATCTTGTACTCGTGGGTATCGAGAAAAAAATTCCCTTGAACGTACGAGTACTTGACGGAGTTATCTTCACTGGGACTTGTGGATCTCGTACAATCCCGTTGAACTTGCGGTTGAGAGGTTCAGCCTTGACACGTGACATAGAGCGTGGGGCGAGGTTTCCGTCTCATCCTAGAACAAAAGGTCATAAGAGACTATAATTAGTCAGAATATGTGTGTGCCTGTCGTAAAACAGCTCATAAACTTTGCGAGGGTGGATGTTTTGTATCTAGATTGAATATCTGTGCCATAATAAAATAAAAATGATTTTATATCGGTGATAAACATACATTGTAGACTCCCCTGCTTGATGCATTTAATGTATGTAGTTCTAGTTGCGAAATTCTTGTAATTTAATGTGGTTCTCTCTCTCACTCAATTCACCTTTGTAAATGTGAATCTCGCTCTCTTTGTCTATTTTTTTCATTTTTCTAAACTTCTGTCATTCTCTCAATCTCCCTCTGAAAATGCCTCTACTTATGTTTAATGGACAACTGGCTGCCTCTTTCCAATTACTGTCGATAACTACGTGTCATTCTCTCTCCTTTTTCACCCTTTATCTTTCTCTCTGTCTCTTTTTCTTTCTTGTTTGCTTTTTCTTTCACTCTCTCTTTTCTTTCTTTTTTCGTTCTTTCTTTCGTCCTCTCACTACCCCAGGGGCAACGGCTTTAATTCTTCTAACACAAGGTAGTTCTTCAGGGGAGACAACTGTTCACGTATAGTTTTCGTTGTGGTTTCGACTCAGTTTGTTCCCTTGCTCATAAGACATCAAGAGGTTCAACGGACTGTTTTAAAATACGTGATAAAACAAAAATTCTACAGAAAGAACCTTCTGTTGCAAAGATCAGTGCATCTGGTATAAAGTGGAATTCTTGCAGATAATGCAATCGACTTTATTGGCTAAGTGTAAATATAGTAAATAAAAACAGAGACATTTTTTATTCTGCACCAGCAAAGGCCATATCACTGCACAGTGTGATTAGGTTCCCTGAGCAATAGAAGAAAACACAATAGCTCCAACAGGAGCTGAACCAAAAACACCGATCTTCACTGAGGTGGTGACCAGCATCTAACCAACACTTTGCGGAGACAGAGAGAGGGAGGGATAAGAGAAGAAAAAGAAAAAAAATCTCAAACACCTGTGGGGTTGCATATTTTCTGGAGGGAACATGATAATCTCACTCGGAGCATCTGAGTCCCCGATGTCTCTGTTTGACAGGTGACACTTTGATTGCGGGTAGCGGGGTAGATAGATGTCAGCCTGGGTATGTCGCGTAGGCAGCGCGTGGGATGGAGCTTCCGTCTCGTCCCAGCCACGAGAGCTCACGAGAGACGATAATTAAGGGGTCTGCTCACCAGTCTTATCTTCCCATTGTCCGGAGCATCCGAAAGGAGGAAATGAGAACAGCCGAGTCCTTAAAACCTTTTTTTCGGGCAGTGGGGCAGGCTAGTTTCACAATCAGATTTATATTAAGTTCTGTTCGTTTGGGGCTACGAAGAGAGTGAACAGTTGAACAGTTGAACAGTCAAGAATAAATCAAGGAAAGGAAGATCACCAGAGTACAAGTGTTCTTAACAGGAAGGTCAGCAGAAATTAGGTTTCGCTAGTCAAGCTGCACTTGCTCTGGAGTTCAAATCTTCTTTGCCTGATTTCCACAGGCCGGAACACAGCTTCAGAAGTGGTTGTGGACGGTGGTTGTTGTATACTTTCTTTCGTCACCTCAGGTTCACACTTGGAAACTTCAGTAGGTCTGCGACATCGGTAAGATATCAGGGTTAGATTTTAAATTTCGAGACACACGACAAGATACGTTTCACTCCTTTTTTCTTTATTTTCTTTCTTTTTTTTTTCTTCCTTTTTTTTTTTTATTCGTAGGAATACGGCAAGCAGCATTTTCTTGATGTATTTGTAGACCAACGATAAAGTGCACATTCTTACTTTTTCAATTAAACAAATCCTTGTTTTTGTATTTGTAGGAACAAGGCAAGTTACATTTCATTACTCTATTATTTACAAACTGAACCAGAGAGCGTGTATATATAGAGAGAGGCTGCACTCCTTCTTTGTCTTTATTTGTTAAGAAAAGTTGCGTCCCTTTGAAACGTCATGCTACCAGGGTGCAGCCTCTCTATATCTATCCTCTCTGATAAGTCAGAGCGGGTAGATATAGAGGGGCTGCACTCTGGAATCATCAGAGAGAGTAGATATAGAGAGGCTGCACTCTTTCTTTGTCCTTAATTGTTAATAAAAGTAGTGACACAGTTGCGTCCCTTCGAAACGGGATGCTACCAGAGTGCAGCCTCTCTATATCTACGCTCTCTGAACTTCGCGGTGTGTATTTATACCTGCTTTTTTTTTCTCCTATACAGTCGAATCTCGCTACTTTGCCACCCCGCTACTATGCCACTCTCGGTATTATGCCACTTTTGCTCGGTCCCGACTATAAATTCAAGGCAAAAAAAATTTACTATGCCACCCCCTACTCTCGCTACTATGCCACTATTGTAAAGGCACGAGTTGTGAAATTCCGCGAGCGCGTCGCGTCTGGCGGGTCTTTCACGATGGAGGAGATTGCGGAGGAGATGCTGTGCAGTGAGGAAAGCGAAAAGGACGAAATCGAGGAGGAAATTGCTCCATTCGAGGAAGCCCAGCGAGCTTGGATCACCGTCCGGAAGTTCTTACAACAGAGAAGCGGGAAGTCCGGTGTGACGCAAGCGTGCGATCGACTAGATAAGGTGGTTCTCAAAGTGTGGTCCGCAGGCATGTCAAGTGGTCCGCGGCTGACAGTCGTCATATGTCAGCAAAGTGATGTTTAAAGTGATGCATTCCTCGCATTAACATTTTAATTACAAAGAACGAGGTACATAGTTTTATGTCAACTTATTACTATACTACTGTCACAGAAGTACATTTAGTTTTAAATTGTAATGAAACAAATGCGGCAATTTAAATTTGAAATTCATAGTACTGAGTGATTTTTAGGGCTTGGTGGCCCGCCATAATTTTTACTTAAATAAAGTGGTCCGCGGTCCGAAATACTTTGAGAACCACTGGACTAGACAACGAGATGTATGAGATCCGCCGAAAGAACATGCGCCAGCCGACGATTCTTGAGAGCTTTAAACTGACGGGTAACTTGAACAAATAAAGCAGTTTTATGAACCCTCGCTACTATATGCCACTCTCACTACTATGCCACTTTTGCTCGGTCCCGGTAGGTGGCATAGTAGCGAGATTTGACTGTATCTTTACTTTATGCTCGTCTGCACAGGTTGCAGTCCACATACTGCGACACAACAACCCTCTGGCTGGCTGGCTGGCTCGATGACATGAGGACGTGAAGTGATTTCCCGACATGGCGTACACAAGTCGAGCTTTCTTGAACCTCAGGATATTTTACATCGCTTTCATCGTCTGCAACCTTTATGCTGTCGTCAGTGTCACTGCCTACGATACAGAGCAAGGTCAGGTCCCTTACGTGCTCTCCTTTTCTTTGTCTCTTGCTGTCGTCAGGGAGATCCTTAACCTATAGCTTGTCACAGCTCGGATATCTTGTGTTGTTACCTGCTTACCTGTGTGCGTACCTGTCTGTGTCTAGTCATACCTTGCAACTACAGTGATGATAATTTTTGCTTGCTCACTTCACCTTTATTCTTACTTCCTTTATCTTTTATTTTTTAATTTTTTTTCTATTTGAATCGTCCTTTGTGTTTTTTCTCTCCTTTCAATGTATGCGTGACGTGAACGTGTGTTATGTGTGCGTGCGTTCATGTGTTTAAATACTGTAACTGTACTGTAACAGTTTAAATACTGTAACTGCAGATAGCTTTTAACTCACAGTCACCGAATGTTGCCATTATCCTCACCTGCTCAGTATTTGTCATTACTCCTTGTCGGGTTCAAAGTTCAACTTGTCGGACAGTGAGATCAGTGGGATATATCCTTAAGTACGTACACACACAAATACACACCCTCCTGCCACCCACACAAAATCTTCTTTATGTGCATCCTGTCAAAGGTTTAAAAAACCTTATTGGCATACATAGCTCGGGGCAGTTTGATGCCATATAATTTTGCTTACTCCTTGAACGGTGAAAGGGTAGGTGGATGAATAAACCAAAATACTGATGTGTTTTTTGATGGAGCAGGACCTTAATACCTCTATTTTTCTCCATGAAAAGTGGATAATGCCTCGTAATATTTGTAATTCGCAGTTTTCAAAGGGCAAACAAGCAGGTGTTCCCCTGTTCAGGGACAGAAACACACTCTCTGTTTATTGAAAGCCTATGACCCAGGTGTATACCTAGCTTAGAGCATTGAGAAAGTGAGGCAGGTACACATTCATGCAAAATTAAACGATCAGATACTCCCACACACACACACACCTCTCCCATGAGTTGATACTACAAGGTGTTCTCTGTTCTCCCTCTGCTTTGTCGTACGGCTTTTCCCTAATATGTACCCAAAAATATCCATACACAGAAAAGTTGTATACATGTCACAGACACGCGCATTCGTTCCACAAAAAGAAATAAAGAGATCGCTTGAGGTCGGGCGTCCCTCCTTAGAGGCCCCAATAATTATTAAGATCAAACACAAGTTTAAAAGGGGACAAAGTTTCAACAGTAATCCACCCGTCAATAGAAACAACAATCCACAGTGTTGTCCATAGGAATGGGAATCTCATGGGAATCCTATGGGAAACGTCCCATGGGATGGGATGGGATGGGACAGCACACATTTGTATTTCCCATGGTAGTCGATACACTGTACTTGATATTGTAAAATAAATTTACGCTGAAATTTGCATTGTCAGACTTTTTAAGCACAGGAAAAATACTTTTTTATTCCAGTTTCATTATGCCATGACTTTGTTAACATGTGTGCAATGCGAAGTGTTGTCCATAGGAATGTTATTACCATGGGAAACGTCCCATGGGATGGGATGGGATGGGACAGGCATAAATTGCCATGGGATGGGATGGGATAGAAAAATATGTCCCATGGACAACCCTGACAATCCATCACGTTCACACCAACAAAGTTTAACATGTCACTTTGCCGAAATCCACACGGCATCCATCAGAGAGTTACATTAATAATCCTTGACGCAGTCCGACAATTTATATCCACAGTGTTATCATACATAACACATGTACGTCTTTGATGAAGCCCAACAAGTTAATATCCGTCTTACTCTAATCCCTGCAGCTCTCCAGTCCCCGGTTTTATGTAGTCAACTCTAATCCTCTTTCCTATAGTTCAATAAATGGTAAAAAGAGTGTTTTTACGATACCGATAAGTTGCTGTCACGTGGGTGGATAGCACGAGATGTAGTTGAGATGAAACTAAGAGGAAGCCTCCCCTCCTTCTGAGGGTTAGTCTCGGCTGTCCTGGTACCCTCCCTGGTGGTGGTCGGTGCGTCAGCGTAAGGAAGGGCAGGGCAGCCCCCTCCTTACTCACTCCAAGTCCACTGCTCCTGCTCGCCAACGTCGGTGTGCAGTTTCTTGGCCCCCAAGAATTTGCACGGCGTGTTGCTCACACCACAGAGCTCCCACGGCGATGACGCGGACTACAGAAAAACATCCACTCTAGTACATACACCGTATTACTCCCACGGTAATACGACCTCAGAGGTCGCAGCAGCAGTCAGTTGGTGCAGAAGAAAACCACAAATCCACCAAATTGTGTTCACTCGCCGCTTACCGTTCTTTCTAACGTTTCCCTCCTCTATTTTTGTCGTCACCTTTTTGCCGTCACGTTATTTTGACGTCACAGCTTATGTCATTTGCTCCAGGACTTACCAAATAAGATCCAGCCAACTACCCTAGACCAGGTCAACCACGGTTGTCTACCTTCCTGCCATACCTCCTCTACTACTTACTACAATACATGGTGTCATTATCAGAAACATCATCGATTTATCTTTAATAATTTTCTTCGTTTTTTAGTTGTTTACTATTTTTGTTACAGCATTGTCGTCCATTATTATTCATCTTGTTCATTTTTACGCATCTGTTTCTATTGGTCTATGTTTACGTTTTGATGGCTTGCTTGTCATCAATGGATTCTTTGTCTCCGGTATGATGCGTGAGGTTTTAGTCACACAGCATCCGTGTAAACAAATATTATTTTGGATTATCACATTATATTTAAAAAATTTAAAAACGCGATTTTATTCTGTGCTTAATTAAGATTAACAAACAATAAAAGTTACTGAAAATATCAAGGTATGAAAACATCTCTAACTATTGCAATTGTTTGGTCTGCGTGCATGCGTGCACGTTTGTCTGTGTGCTGGGTACATGTGATCAGGACTACCATGCATTTTGAAGGCGTCTCCAGATGCTGTAGGCTCAATGGAGTGCGAGTTCGACGAGGAGGTCCAGTTCATCCAGGTGGATTATTATAAGCCTGATTCTTCAGGTATTCCAGGTAACTTTACCTTTGACCTCCGATTAAAAGGTGTGACAAGAGATTCAGTCGTATAAATACAACTCACATGCATCGAAAGAAACTGAATCCTTTAAGTGCTTGCTTTCCCAATTATTTGAATAAAATAAATGACACTCCTCATAAGTTCTACATCAGCCAATGCAGAGGTGTGTGCAAAGGTCAAATTTAGAAACATTCTGAGTTTGAGTGGATGTTACATCAGACAGGTACTAGCACTTACGGTACTTATAGTATCTATGGCGTGAGGCCATCTCAACTTCTAAAAACTCTGTTTTATATGTATGTACAGTGTTCCCTCGCTACTTCGCGGTTCATATATCGCGGATTCACTACTTCGCGGTTTTTTTTTGGATGAAGTATCCATCGATATTTTCGTGCTGGGAATTATCGTTCTACAAAATACCATAGATACTTCAACAGGAAAAAGACGAAAAATGTAGCTATATTTGTATTTCTATTAAAATACCATGGTTATTTTGTAGATAGAAAGAAAGAAATAATTGTATAACAGAAATCCATTGCTATGCATAAGCGACGAGCCATGATTGTTATCTCCCATCTCGCAGCCAGTTCGCATCAGTTTTTGGGGTTTCTCTGAGTACAGTTATAATTTTATTTACACTAATTTGTTATTGTACTGTATTAATACCATGATTAATATATTACTTTACACTCACATGATATTGTTTTACATGTATATATTATTATTGCATGTATGTCCCTATTTCGCGGAAATTCGTTTATCGCGGCTGATCATAGCACCTATCCCCCGCGATAAACGAGGGAACACTGTATAGGATGTATACTTTGTTGCCAACCAAAATGTTTCAGTGATGCAAGAAAGAATTGATTGTACGATGCTTGGTTTATGTCGTGTTTTTCCGCACACTCTGTGTAATTGTCCTTATTGCTTTTTCCTCCAGAGGTTGCTGTATCATGTGATCAAAGCAGCTGTGACCCTCTCCCCAAATTCGCAGACATGTTGAAAGTGAGAGGAAGCGCCAGCAAACAGTTGCTGACCCTCACGCTACACGGGGTGCCCACAGAGCATGCCGGGAAATACAGATGTCAAGCGCAGTCCGTTGCAAGTACTCAGACAAAGGAGGGAGTGTGCTCTCTTCGGTTTCCAAATACCGGTATTTAGTTTATGTCCCATCACACAGAAAATTGAGTTTTATAAATTCTCTTGTTTTTGTTGTTGGGCACCTCTTGGTTTATCTCCACATGTCGATGTTATTGGGGTTTTCTCTCATTTGTGTACTTCTGCCTGTTAGTCTCCCTGTCTACGTTTGTATTCTTTTCTTTCATCTGTCTGGCTGACTGCCTGGCTGGCCGCTGTCATCTCATTGTCACACATTGTGGAGAACTCGATGAATTCTAGTTATTGATTTTCATTTGCAGAATATTCCGTAAACAAAAAAACTGTTCTCTTTGCTTAAAGAAGAAACTGACTGTTCTTGTCACAAAACTGTTAGCAGACAGGAGACAAGCTGATCTGGTTTTTCCAGTGACCCATTCAACACCTCGTTTCTCGAAAAAGAGTTTATTAGGTTTTAGTTTCTCAAAATCGAGATATAACATTAGGGTAGCGGAGCTTAAACTAACACAACATGCCGCACACCTTTCTAAAATAATGTCCAGTCATGTTCTTGTCATCACCTGTCCACCATTTTACGGTGATTATGTGGTGCCAACGAAAAGCCAAGATTGTACTGGATATGTTGCGCGTGTGTATGTGTGGAGTAAGTGTTCGCTCAAGCGATTCCAAATGTCAGTAAAACACAGCAAAAGTGCATAGAACCATGACAATCGAATCTTGCAATCTTTACTCTTCACTTTTTTTTCTTAATGGGAAGACCTGTTGCCTGCAAGTCGAGAGAACTTTTGCTGAGAACCACTTCACCCACCCGGTAGAAAATCCCACCAGCGATGACGTCGGTCGTCTTTCATCGACCAGCGAGTCAGCGACTCACGCGCCGGTGCCGACAAAAGAAGTTACGGCGTCGATAATACCGACTACAGCGACATGTCTTCAGTTTTTCTTTCTTTCCTTCTCCTCTCTTTTCTCTATCTTGCAGCAAGAAAGATTTGAATTTCAAGCTCACGATGACCTGCAAGTTATGGTCTATTGAGTCTACCTTCCCTCACCTGTAAGTTCACATAACGACTGCAGGGTGAGCTCGCTATAAACACCGGGTTTTTTCACCTAGACGACGATGGGTTTGATTGAGGGTTGATGTTATTTTGTGACGAAGACAGTTATCTTACTGCTGTGCATCTGTGAAAGGCAGTCTTTATGTCCTTGGTAAGATCTTTGAGTTTCAATGAGTTCAGGTACACTGCTTGTATCTCCAACTGTGTGTGTGTGTCAATACGTCTGATCAGGTCCATGGTGCAGTCTGGTGGTGTCTCCGAAGTCAGTCGGCTCCATAGAGTGTAAATTCAGTGAGGACGTCCAATTCATACAAGTGGACTTTTATCGGTCTGGCTCTCATGATCCGCCAGGTAACTTGTCCATTATACTCATAGTAGTGATGATGATGATGACGATGACGACGACATCGATGACGATGACGATGTTGACGTTGATGGTATTGGTGTTGATGTTGTTGATGTTATTGCTACTGCTGCTTCTGCTGCTGTCGCTGTTGTTGTTGCTGCTGTTTCTGTGGTTGTTGAAGTTGTGTAACTATGAAGTTCCATTTCATAAAGCAGTTCAGTCCAGTGCGTAGTGCTGAAACAGAGCAATAAAAATTACAATACCAGGTGCAACACGTGTTTACATAAGACATCCAATAAACCTATTCACAGTAACAACCCACATAATTATCATACATGTAATCATAACGTGCAGACACCAAAGCTGCAGACCAGAGGATTATCATTGTCCAGTACTAGACTTGGGACCTGAGGTGATTGTTGTTGCAGCAATTAATAATATAATAATGTTAATGATGATGATGATGATGATGATGATGATGATGATGATGATGATGATGAGTAATTTATAAAGCATATTTCCACCTGTAGATGCAGCTCAATGTACTTTATTGACACACAATTACTAGCAACTAACCACCCCAGCGACTCTTTACCAAGATAGAGAAAAGGTTCAAAAAACATGATCACTACGAGTAAATTGCCGACGTTTTCAAGCTGGCTTATCGTGAAGGACTCCATCAACGCGTGGTTCCTTCCTTTTTCCGCCATTTCTCCATGTAGTTTCCCCACCCCATCCACCCTTTATTTGGCACCAGTGCTAGTGTCTTTATTTTTCGTGTTACATATTTGGCCATGATGATAATGATGATGTCATTGAATATTCTTTTCCAGTAATCGCTGTATCTTGTGACCAAATCAACTGTAAACCTAGCTACATATTCGCAGACATGTTGGAAGTGAGAAGCCTTAGCAAACAGTTACTGACATTAGAGGTACACGGGGTGTCTCAAGCACATGCTGGAATCTACAGATGTCTAGCGCAGTCCATCGCAAGCTATCAGACAATGGAAGGCATATGTTCGTTGCGATATCCGATTCCAGGTACAAGGTTATTTTTTATTCCTTGTTTTTCCCCTTTCATTGCTTCCTCTTTTTTTTGCTCTGTTTTTGAGGATTCTAGGAACCAATACCCCGCGGATAGGACCACTAAATATAACATACAAATCTCCCAGTATTATCAGCACAATCACCAAACGAGAATGATGGATAGAGTCAGAGGGTAAAGGTTAAAGACGGAGACTTAGAAAATTAATGGAAAGACAATGCAAAATGAAACTGTGATAAAAGATCGAAAATAAGGATGTGAATTTGTAAAAGTTTATTCGCACAGCCCAAGAGATCACGACAGAAAGCCCTGCAGCAAAGAAAGAATCAGACATCCTGTACTATGTCCTCCTTGTCCTGCTGGTATTGCCGATAGCGGCGACAGTTATCTTACTGCTGTGCATCTGTAAAAGGAAGTCTTTAGGTCCTTGGTAAGATCTTTGAGTTTTAATGAGTTCAGGTACACTGCTTGTATCTCCAACTGTGTGTGTGCGTGCCTGTATGTGTGTGTGTGAGTGTGTGTGTGTGTGTTTTCTAGACCATAATTTCGTCTGTATCATAGTTCTAAAGCAACATAATTTAAAACTTCATCATAAATATTTTAGCTTTACTTTGACCCCCATCTCTCCTGTTGCCAGGAAAAAGCAGGACTCGGTCCTTGACGACACTGTTGGCCATGCTGTCGGAGCTGGACTTCTTTGTAAGGGTCTGAATGTGGCTCCCTGCCACACAATGCATAACTTTGCATTCATGCATTCGCCCACACACACCTAATTACAACACATTCATTCCATAAACATACTTTAGTATGAGTTAAAAGAACATAATTAAACAAGAGAGTGCACATATATATAAAGGAATAGTTACAAGTATCATTCAGATATAATCTTAAAACGTAGCTTTCTGGCGCCTCTTCTCATTACTGTTCATCATGGTGATATTCCAATGTTCACAAGTTCACCAAAGATAACAACTCACTGTTGATTCCAACGTTCACAAGTTCATCACAGTTCACAATTCACTGTTACTTCCAATGTTCAGTAGTCCCTACTTCATATGCAAAAATACCCAGCCTGCAAGAGAGTAGGGCATTTCATGGGCCCCAATAGGGAAGTCAGAAGAACAGGAGGGAAACGTGTAATGCGATCCTAAACTGACGACAGTTGAGAGAGGCCATGACCTCCGGGCGGTAATAATGACGCGTACATCGAGCTTTTTCTCTTCAGCCGAGCTCGATTTGGCAGGCACGTGATCGTGTCGCATCCCTCCACCCTCTGTTTCCCTCCCTTCCTCTGTTCCCCCTCCCTGCGTGTAGCTGCAACAAGTACAAGGTACCCGGTCACACCGGTTCTTCGCGCGCCGACTTTTTGAACTGTACTTCCATCCTCAAGTGAAACACCGCCGATTTCTGAAGTAAGTCTTAATAAAGTTAAGTGAAAGATGCCATTAAAACAACTGTACTTTATAATAGTGGATAGTCATGAATAATTTATGATCATATATAAGTATTGTAGTGCTTTTTGTGAAATGTTTCACGTGTTGTACCCGGCAGGTCTCACACATACATCCGCTAGCAACTCGCTTTTACATGACGCTGTCTTCTATATGTGCTGTAAATAATTTAAATGGTTTAACCATATCCTTCTTGTTGTAATAATCAAATTTTTTAATCGTATCTCTTGCCTACTAATTGCACGTATTTACAGAAATCAAATGTTTAGAGCACGAATACGATTGGCGGAAGCAAGATGACAACCAAGTGCATGATGGGTTCAAATTGACTAGTCAAGAAGGAAAGCACACATACACTCTTGTATTTATGTACTATTGACAATTAACTTCGATGTTGAAATCTATGAAATGAACTCATTGAGTCATGCTTGAAATTCGTCGTCTGCTTTCTCAAGAACAGCGGTGCTGCGATTACCAAACGTTTGTCTCCGTCTTGGTGCATTCTGGGGGAAAGCAACAAGACAATCACATTGCTTTCTTAAAAACTAAGATTTTGGAAAATTAATGCACAGCAAAAGAAAGAATTTTATTTTTGTGCTTATACACTTTGAAATTAAAACAAAATGTATGAAATCCAATGCTATGCAATGAACTTTGTCAAAATCTGTCATTTTTCTAACAATCACTTATCTGATCACATATATTTTCTATTCTCTTAAAATGCTGCATGCCATTTTTCATTTTATTTTACATGATTTACAAAAAGAACTAATTATAACAATCTTTAATTGCAGATCACACTGACTAGGTCTGGCTCAGTGAGTTTTACCAGTAATTTTATTTTGTCTCCCTCTATGATTTCATGAGGATCACTATACAAGCACAGGTTTTGTGTTTTTAATGGTCTACATGCACATCCTTATTATATCCATCTAAACATTTTCTTTTAATTAAAAAAATTGTCAATAGACTTACATCCATAGTTTAGTTTTGTCATTACTTTAAAGACTAAAAGTAATATTTTGATTTCAGATACATTTTTGAACAGAGTTCTCAGCAGAATTGATGAGCAGAGCAAAACACTACAGAATGTAATTCACAAACTGAATCAGGTCACCCTGCTTCTACAAAATATGGGGAAAGAGGAGCTGATGAAGAAAGGAATTAGAACAAAAGTGGTATGTCATTAAAGTATAATGTGTTAGTATTAGACACCTTTATTAAATGTTACCTTTAGCTTTAGCTAATATATCAGTTAATATGTATGTTATGCTTTACAGTCTTGATAAACCATTTCACAAAGAGGCAGGTGTAGCATCGGCTTACAGGTTAACTCTCCTGACAAGGATCTGTGGTCAGTGTAATATTTGCATTAAAAATAATACACATTTTATGAAGTACAAAATAATGTAGTATTTTATATGCATAGATTTTATTTATAAAATAATTCTGTCACTTTCTTTTCATGGTGTCAAAATGAGCAGTCTGTGTGTCTATTAACTATGACCACTAAAATTGTTCTACATTCATAAAGAACAGCTTTGATTAAACTCTTAATTAACTTGGTGATTTGAATCACTGAGTGCTATTATTTTCCCTAAGACCCCAGAGATTGGGTCTGGTTTGTAGCTACATTCATCATGCAACCATTGATCTCTCATCAATGGAGTAGGGTTCAGCATTATGTCTTAAACCTACCCAATCCAGTGAATTAATTTATTTTGCATTTGTATTGTAGTTTTTTTACATGTTGGAAGCAATTACAGGTTTTTTTAACAGGTTCATCACCTCTCGTGCATGGAGAATTTTAAAACAGCTGTTTTCTTCAGAGCTGGCTCAAAAATACAATTTCTGTGGAACCAAAGGAAAAAAAGTTTCCAGTCACTTCAGCTGAAAAGTCTATTAATTGGAGCTTAGTTTTTGTTTGGTTTTGATTTCTTTGAGGTGTACGTCAGTCTGTACATTAAAATACAAAGTTTCCGAACAAGTTAAAAAAAAAAGTAGTGAATGTAAGTATTATTTTCTATACATTTACAAATTTATTATGTGTACAATAGTATTTATGTCTACCTTACAATTTCCTTTTGTGTACAGCAGCAGTCCTGTTGTTGTTGTTGTTGTTGTTGTTACATCGGAAGCAGAAGTGGATGACATTTGCCGTAAATGGTTTGGGGATGCAAGAGACATGGATTGAGGAACGATTCAAAGGGCGATGCCATCTAATGATGAGTGGAATTACAACAATGAGTTTTTCAAGTTTAAATCATTAATGTGAGCTTTGTTTTGAGCCTTGACACATCACATAGAGCGTTGGAGGTTTCCGTCCCATCCTACAGCTACAAGGGAAATAACTGCTCACGTAGAGTTATGCGAGGCGATTTCGACTCAAAAAGAAAGAAAATCTCAAACACCTGTGGGGTTAGATATTTTCTGGAGGGAACATGATAATCTCACTCGGAGCATCTGAGTCCCCGATGTCTCTGTTTGACAGGTGACACTTTGATTGCGGGTAGCGGGGTAGATAGATGTCAGCCTGGGTATGTCGCGTAGGCAGCGCGTGGGATGGAGCTTCCGTCTCGTCCCAGCCACGAGAGCTCACGAGAGACGATAATTAGGGGGTCTGCTCACCAGTCTTATCTTCCCATTGTCCGGAGCATCCGAAAGGAGGAAATCAGAACCGCCGAGAACTTAAAACCTGCTTTCGGGCAGTGGGGCAGGCTAGTTTCACAATCAGATTTATATTAAGTTCTGTTCGTTTGGGGCTAAGGAGAGATGGAAGAATGAACAGTTGAACAGTCAAGAATAAATCAAGGTAAGGAAGATCACCAGAGTACAAGTGTTCTTAACAGGAAGGTCAGGTAACAGAAAGGTTTCGCTGGTCAAGCTTCACGGGCTCTGGAGTTCGAATCTTGTTTTCCTGACTTTCACAGACCGGGACACAGCTGCAGACACCCGGTTCGCACCATACCGAGTATATTTATATAAAAAAAAAGCTGTCCTGATGTTCCTGATGGAGCGTCAGGACAGCTTTTGTCGCATGCTGAATATGCTTTTTGGACAACTATCTCTGTATACTCGGTATGGTGCCAACCGCCTGACACACGACAAAATGCGTTTCGTTCTTTTCCCCTTTTTTCTTTTTTTTTTTCCTGTTTTTCTGTTGGGGTTTTTTTTCTCTCTCTCTTTTTCTTTTTTGTATTCGTAGGCATACGGCAAGCAGAATTTCCTGATCTTGCATTTGTAGACCAACGATAAAGTGCACATTCTTATTTTTGCAATTAAATGAATCTTTGTTTTTGTATATGTAGGAACTCGACAAACAGCGTTTTTTTAATTGTTCTTTTGTACAAAAAATACCAACCCTATTTCCTTATGTTTGCAATTAAAAGAAACCTTATTTCCGTATTTCCGTATTCCGACATTTCATTACTCTAGTATTTACAGGCACTCAACAAATTGTATTTCCTTTTTTTTTTTTAGTCGCCCAGTTTGACTCCGGTTATTACGGTTATTCGACATAACGAGCGCGGAATTAATTTCCAGCCTCTATTCCTAAGGAGCAATACGCAGTCGGACCTCGATGATTGAATACTCGAGTTTGACGACTCGCATGAAGGGAGGAAGGCTGATCAATGTTTTGTGGAGTACTCGTGAAAAGACACTTGCAGGCGACTAACAATTTGCTGTCGACGGGCTGTAAAGGTCAGAGGCCATTCCATGAGGTCGATTTACAAAGGAAAAAAAAAAAGACAAATTTAAAAACGGTAAGATGCAGAATTCATGTTCTTCAGTCTTCAGGTATCTGGGTGGATGATAAGTAGAGATTTTTGATTCATCTCGAAAGTGAGGTGGCACACCCAGGGAGTTCGGCGGGTGGGATTATGAGTATCCGGGTAAGCAGACAAATATGCGGAATATCTCTAGTTACATGATCTACTTTGGTGACACCCGACCAGTAGGAATGCCATTCGTGTCAGACTTGTGTCTCACAGATGGCAGATGGAAGGAATGTCGGTAGAGTATAGCCTGATACTTATCTACAAGATGGCCCGAGCGTGACGAAACACTTCTAGCTATTTTTTTTTTTTTTTACTTTCTTTTACTTTCTTGCTTCGTTTAGTCACCGTGTAAAATCCAGTATTTGTATCTAAACACGAACCTGTGATAGAACTACCACTGGTGGTCATCTATTTAACTTCGACTGTTACCAGGCGGTTAACTCAAGTGTAAACTAAAGGGACCGTAACTGTGAACCACAGATGCATGCGTACCTCTACAAGTTGGCTTTACCTCCCTTTGATATCTTCAGGCTAGTATCCTGTGTACCCTCTGTTGTTTACCCTGTGTTGTGTACCCTGTGTGATTAGGGCTGCGGACCGGAGAAAGAGACCTATTATCAGCCTGTCGTTGATCTCTCCCTGTTTTAACTTGCAGGACCCTGCAACACCTCTGTTTCAAAACAACAGCCATAGGGTCGGAGATCTCGATACCCTGGAAGTAACAGTCGACTAGAAACGGAGCCTTGCCTCGGGGCAGAGGCGCCTACCTCGAAGTTCAGACGATAACCGACAGGTCCCTCCTTCCTCCCTCCACCTACCCTAGCTATGCCCCTGTCCTCGTGGAAACTCTTCAAGCGAAACATGCACTCATGCAGCATTTTCTTGCTTATTTTATATCTCGTTAATAAGGAATTTTCATTGTCATTGTCATTGTCATTGTCCCCCGTGTCCATTTGTCACGTGTGTACATGCATGCATTGCGATATATTATCTTTTCTTTAAAACGTAAATAGTGTTGAGATGGGGTCAAGGGCTAAGGTCACAACAGAGATAAGATAAATTTTCGTGGGTTTTTTTTTTCTGTCAAGCTCAAACCTTGTAAGCTTGGGCTCAGCAAGCAGATAATCGTGTCCCTCGGTGATTCATTGATACCAAAACAGCCTAGAAAAAGATCTCATCTCGTTCGTTATTTCGTTCGTTCGTTCGTTCGCTCGTTGGTTCGTCCGTTCGTTCGTTCGTCCGTTCGTTCGTTCGCTCGCTTGTTGGTTGGTTCGTTCGTTCGTTCGTTCGTTCGTTCGCTCGCTTGTTGGTTGGTTGGTTGGTTGGTTGGCTGCTTGGTTGGTTGGTTGGTTGGCTGCTTGGTTGGTTGGTTGGTTGGTTGGTTGGTTGGTTGGTTGGTTGGTTGGTTGGTTGGTTGGTTGGTTGGTTGGTTCGTTCGTTCGTTCGTTCGTTCTTGCGGAAATATATATAAGACAGAAGTGCTCTTTTTGTATCTCCCTAAATACCACTACCGTCACATAAAGAGATGCAAAAATGATTCTCAGAGCTTCAGATGTTGTAATCTTACAATACTAGTCCTTTAATCACACAGTTTAAAAATAGTTTTGTTGCATATGTGTGTTTGTTAAAATGTGTGTGTGGCGGTGGCGATGGTGGGAGGGGGGGGGGGGCAGGGAAGCGATAAAAAAGTGTGTGTTTGCACTTGCATGCGTGCGTGTGTTCATCAATCAATTTCCCAGAAAATATGTTTCTACTTTATCTGTTTAGCAGCATCGCTTATCAATGAAGGTTCGTGATATGGTTGCTTAACCAGCGATAAAGCCATTGTATAACGTCCATCTAAGGCCTACAATCCTTTCCTCTCATTTCAGGTAATGTTTTCTGTCAGATAATTTTGCAGGATATTTTTAATTCAAGCTGCTGGGAAAATATTTGTTTTTAATTTGCCGATGTGGCTATATGAAGAACACCGAAAAAACAGTGCGCGCTGGGCGGTGAGGTCGGGCGCCATGTTAAACACCCCTCCCCACACAACCTTCACCCTCCACCCGCGACAGAGAGACTGAATGAACAAATTTCTGCATTTTTGCTCTTAGTGGCCCTGCTCTGTTCATCTGTAATGCCGAGGATCTTCCCACGTTCAGAACCAATTTGCAATTGCCGTGTTTTTTTGATGGTGGTGTTATTTTCGTTCTCACATCAACAACATATCTTGCGAGGATATCTATGAAATTATAGTATTATGGGGGTATTCCATTAAAATGGAGGACTTAAACTCTAGATATTAGACCACATTCAGAAAATATCGCAGTCATTTCGTAAAATTAATAAACTCATGGAACACGAAAAGCTTCCAAAGCAAGCAAGCCAATGAAGGACAACTGCAATAAAATGAAAGATTTATTTACATCATCGCAAAGCTCGGTTCTCTTTCGAAACGCATTTGCAACGGTTTCTGTCTGTTCGACAAATTCAAACCACGTAATCAAAAGTGGTTAGGAGGCTCTAGGCAAGGAGCATGAATGGCTGCTCGTCTTGTGACTGTCACAACATGAATACATTGTGAGCAGACGTTGGCAAGACATGCGCACTCTGGACACAAGAGACTTATTCATGCATGTCCTTCTTTTTTAAAAAAATATGCTGTATACTGTAATTTTTTAAAATGAAACAGCACGGCAGGGGCTTATTTACATGGACTAATGCTTGCGTTTGCAGAGCAAAAATCTGTGATTCAGGAGGCGATCGAGTTTCTTCACATCACTACAGTCTCTGACATCTGTTTTCAGTTCTATTTAACATTTTGTTGGTTCGGTTTGGTAGTTTGTTTTTAATATGTGCAAAAAGTACAACATGCCTTGACTATGAATAGCTGGCACCAAGCAGACAGAAGAATAAATGAGCTTTTTCTGATGTTCCTCTTCTGCCTGTCAATGAGTAGCAGGTTCTTTGCCTATTCTCAATCTTCGATAAACCAAACTGTACTTTTGCCAGCAATACTCACCAAATTTTATTTTTTTTTTTTTATTTTTTTTTTTATTTTATTTT
>SRHC01000609.1:39080-53432 GCA_004794325.1 Pomacea maculata
CTGGTGGTGCCGATAGCGGCTATCGTCATTGGACTAGTCATCTGCAAATTGAAAAGCTGTGGTCCCTGGCAAGTCATTTGTACTATTTTCATTAATTTTCTTCAATCAGTTTATTCAGGGTTGCCTTAAGCTGTATCTGAGAGCTTTGTAAAGAGCATGAGCAGTCTTTGGAATGAGGGATATTTAGTAAGATTTTATAGAAAGGGATGGAGTTAATAGGATGTTGTACCGAGATAAACACAGTCATTTAAGGATGAAAAACATTAGTTCTTAACAAAAAAGCACGCCCTCTTCTTAAAAATAATTTAGCATTTACTTCCATTTCCATCGCCCAATGACGGACGAGAATTTTTACAAGTCTTGTGACTTTCTGTTCCTAGGAAAAAGTCTGATGAGTACGAGAAGCCACCTCAAGATGAAGAGAGTCCAGAACAGGAGACACGTCTTGGAAGACCTGAAAAAGAAAATCTACGGAAAAGTTTGGAGCTAGACGAGAACGAGAAAGTGGAGAAGGAGGAGGCGGTGGAGCTGGAGGAAGAAGGGAAGACAACCAATGAAAATGCAGAAGAGCCGCTCATTAAGGAAGAAAAGGAAGAGAAGGACAGTGACGATGATGAGGAGGAAGAGGATGATAAAGAGAAAGCTGAAGAAGGCAATGACAGTTCATCAGAACAGAAGGACGGTGACATCTCAGAGGCGACTCCAGGTAACAGAAGTGAAAAGGCGCCAATCATTGCGACAGACCAAAGCGCGGCACAATAAAGTCCATCACTCAGTAGAGTCTACTAGCCACAGAATCACTATTACCAGAGATACACAGAAAGTGTGTCCTGCAGACAGGAAGACAGAAGATGTGTGTATTGAAGAAACTGATCAATCAGACGAAAAAACTTTTACATGGAGACTGCCCGTCGTAGTGAAAGAAAGCATCATCGATAGAAAGTTATTGTAAAAAAAAACAATATGAACTTACATGAATATCATCATTCTTTTCATTGACACTCGCTTTGCTTCTGTCGCAAAAGGACACAAAATTCCGTTGTATATTGTCGGCTGATTGACAGTGCACACGAGTTAACCCAGAAGTTGAAAGTTTTAAACGATTCTGAAAGATTTTTCGAAGGGCAGCCACAAAGATGGTATCAATTATTGTGATTGTTACATCATCGACTGATATGATTTGTGATCAGTGATTTTCCCTTTTTTTCAATCTTTGTGTGAGATGAACTGGTGCACCGTCTAAGTATCTAGAGGAAAATAATGAGAAGGATGAAGAGAGCGAGAAAAAGACAAACAAAAATGAAGGGACATCAGATTTGGAACACTAGCTTACTTTTTTTTTAAGTACAAGCTCAAGTACACCACAATTTTCCACACCATGCACGGATTTCCTGACTCTATATTCCACCGTCACTGATTCACTCAATCACTCAATCACAATTCTCTGACAAACACACGCGCACGTTCACTCACCCTCTCTCTTGCTCGAAGTTTCTGACACACTAACAACGTATGATAGAACAGAAAAATCTCGACATGAGAGACTAGAACACACACACACACACGCAAAGACGGACGAAAAGAGAGACAAAACCATAAAACAGGGACAAGTAAAGGTAGGGGTACTAAGTGAGAGGGAGGATGATGACAGGAAGACAGGGGATGGCTAATAGAAAAAAACGAAACCTGTCAGACGATGGAAGATAGAAGACTGGAAACAAATCCGCAACTGAAGACTACGTTGGCCAATGAAAAAGAAAAGATCAAGATCAAACGACTAAAGCATGAGCAAGCCGAAAATATAAGGAAAAAAAAATAACAAGAAATTCAACAACACCAAATCCTGCGCCATGAACTTTCACAAAATGTGCATTGTAAACATCTGTTTTCTAGACAAAAACTGTATTTTATTTACTTCGTCAATTTGTTGTTTTTTGAAGTCCACTCATGACCACATTCCAAGCAAAACACAGGAGTTACATCCGCTGTCCATTCTAGAACCTTCAAGTCATCATGCTGACCAATAATTAACTTTTTTTCTGGAAACATTTTACTGTCATGAGTGGCTGAAAATTAGGAACAGAAATATTTTGTATCGGGGGTCATCGCTTGTGTAGTTGTACCTTTGTGTAATTGTGTGTACTACAGTGTAATTTCTCAGAGTAATATGTGACACTGTTGATGTTGTTGTAACATCTGTATTATACTGATCACGTGGGTAACAGGTGGTCAAGAGGGAGTCGATGTGTCACATTTTAGTCTTATTGCTATCTGGTGAACCTGCATATTTTTTCCCCAATTTCGAAGATGGTTGGTTCTTAACAAATAAACATGAAGGTGGTTATTACAGTCAATATAGTATTTAATGTGTTAATTCGATCCAATAAAATCATTACAAAATAGTATACAGGGAATGAGACTCCCAGAAGTTGTTACATGTACTAATAATATTTATTTTTAACGCAGACTGAAAAAGCGAAAATTCTAATTAAAAAAAATTAACGAAAACCAACTGTCCCGAAGATAAGAACTTAAGCAATGTTGCCTGAATATTTTTATTTACTTTTGTAAATCAGAAAAAACTAGATTTTTATATGATTTTAAGTGAAAACTCTTATTAGACAACAATGGTTTTGAGAAAGTAGCCTGCCAAGAAAATATAAATCATTAAACTATAATTATACAACATTTTCTATTTCATTCACATTGTGAGCCTTAACAACGGTGATGTGTGTTTACTGTTAACTGCAACTGTGGATGCTGTGATTGTTTTACCAGTGTAGTTGGATGCTTGCTGTTTCTTACATTTCCATGTACCTGTAATTTTATTTCTCCTTTCCCATTCCAGGTATTTGATTACTGCCTGTGTGTTAGTACAGTATGTTGGTTTACTGAGCTTGTGAGCCATACTTGACTTTTATTTTGTGCTTAATTGTTTGTTCTGAATGCGATCAACAAAGCTCATTTTGTCATGTTTAATTGTCATTCCACCATGTGAATTTTTCTTTAACAATTTGTCATCAAACATCTAGTTGTAGTTGAGAAACAAAACGCATCTTCTCGTAATTGTTGATAAACATTTTCTGGTTTGTAATATCGTAACACTAGTGAAAAACAATAATAATCTTTCCTTACTCATGAAATAAAAATAAAATCATTTCTAATGATGGTATTGCTGACAAAGAAAACAAATTTACATCTTGTGCCCATTTCAAACAAAGCTCTTATTTCTTTACAGCTGAAAAAACAATTGTTCTAGAAATTCAAGGGTGTTTATCTCCAGTAAGTTTCTTATTTGCTCAATTACCACAAGAATAAAGCTATAAACATCTCCTTCTCTCCCTCCATTGTTTCATCTAGAATCCTGTGGTGTTACATTTTTATTCTCCCAGTCAATGTGTCTGAGAAATTAAAGTCNTTACTTAACCTGTGACTGGTCATCAGAATACGAATATCTGGGTGAATGAGGAAGAGAAAGACTTTATCTATCACATTTCATCGGTCTGTCACTCCGTCCTTAAATCTGATGTCTGTGCCGTCCATTATCTAAGACGAAAATTTGTTTATAAAAAAATTAATCTTGCATTTGTGTATCGCAAAATCCAGAGATTTTCACCCAGACATGAAAATATTGTATCTGGCACAGACCCTATCATCAGAAAAAAATTAATACCAAGGAGTTGCTTTCTTTTTCAACTGATGACAGTGAGACCAATGACATCTCACAACACAAAGAGGTGACAACATATGACAATGACAATTTCTTTATTCGGTAGACTCGTGCCCATAACCGATGTTGGGAGACTGGGTGTAATCAAGCACAAAATACATAAATAGAATGGACTTACATAATACATAAATATAACATAAGAAAAGATAATACTTTATTTGTCCCAGAGGGCAATTCTGGTATATATATTTATAGTTACAACAAATATGAATTTGTTATTAACAATACCAGTGATTTGCAAATCATTGGTTCTCCCTGATGTGTAGTGCTTTAAAGAGAAAGTAGCCAACATTTGGGATTAATTTTAGACAGTTGCAAATAAAATGGATAAATGAAACTGAGAAGGACACTTATAGAATTTTTTAGGAATGTACAGCTGTCGTAGAATTTTGTATTTTGGACACAGGAATACAAAATGTAACTCGGTTTCTTTACAATTGCAATGGGAGCAGTTTAATGAGACAGTGGACAGATTGCTGATTGTGGCAGTTTATGTTTGTAACTCCTAACCTAAACCTTATAAATGAATTTCTGATAGCAATATGCTTAATATCAATTAAGAAAGTACTTAGCACAAAAGAATACTTAAATGAGATGTGGAATAAAAATCAATCACTACCAGATATTTTGCTATGCCAGTTTAGTTCAAAACACTCTGTAAGCCTCAGCATGAACTCTCTAAAGAACTGCTTAACATTGTCCACCCCCTGACATTCCCAAACAAATCCAAACTCACCTTGATACAGTGCTACAGTGATGTAGATAACCTTAGTGGCCTTGTTATTACTGCGATACAATATGAGATAAATAAAGAGAACAGAGATGTCCTCCCCGTTTGAGTAGACTTTCTAGTCAAGTTCTACAGGAGCGGGAAGGGACAAGCAAGGAATGTCCGTTACGAGATACACAGGACACATACGAGTGCATGACGGGACAGGACGCTTCTCGTCACCCTACGACCTCTAGAGAGGACTTCGGAGAATTTTTTCTACATGTAACCTTCACCTCGCGGCGATGGTAGATCATTTCCGGTTTGAAGTCGACTGGTGATACGTGTGGCGTTGTTCGACCATGTCCACTGTTGTTGTTGTTGTTGTTGTTGTTGTTGTTGTTGTTGTTGTTGTTGTCGTCGTCGTCGTCAATTGAATGTCGACACTGCTGTGTATTTCAGTGTACAATTCAGGCTTACAGTTGTATACATTTTTAAAATGCCAAGAACTATAAGTGCACTGGACAGGACATTCTGCTCCAGTTTCACCTGGCGGTGATCGAGAGTGTACAGACATTCTTTCATTTCTCTGTCACTGTCGGGTACGCCAGTATCACCCACAAACAGAAAGTCCTGCTCTACCGGGTGGTGCGTGCAGGTAGTCAATGTAAAGGTGTGACCTACCCCCCTTGGGCACAATCTACACCCAGCGCAAGTAGACGACTTATCGCACCGAGAATTTGCTCGGCAACCATCGTCGTAAGGATTAGGTGCAGCTGTATTAAAAAATGAGTAGAAATACATAACCAAAAACAGGAGAAAGCACCCTAAGAGCGGGGAAATAACTCATACGAAACAACAGTAAACATGTAAAGTAAGGTGGATAGACTCCTATTTACTGCAAAATCTAAGAAAGGAAGTTTTCACTTTTATATTTATTTTACCTCACCCAGGTCAACTTCAGAAGAATGAATTTTTGATATAAGAATTTTTTCAGTTACATTTATTGTACATTCAGACAACAGACTGAGATCACAATCGCACATTCACCCTGAATACACCAAATATACTTACCCCTCAATGTTAAATATATTTCTCGACGAAATACCTATACCCCCGCTCACGACCATCCTTGGCAGAACCTATTCACTGATTACAACTAAATTCCTCCATGTCTCTGTACGAAATATTGGCAACACATTGCAAAATTCGACAGGACACTAGGAAGTGTATAACATCGGCGCCTCACATGATGGGGAAGCACGGAAAAAATGTGTTTTTGTGCATAATTTCCTCATTACAAAAAAAGATGGATGGTGGTGACTCATGGTCAGTTCCAGCCAGGATGTGAGTGTACACATTAATTAATGTGAGCACATTGTGGCGAACTACGGTTTGACCACATATAAGCTAAGTTTTAATTTGATAAATGTCGATATCCAACAAATTATTTTATAAATATGGAAATAATCCGTGGATGGAAAAGGTTCTACAGCCACGCACCTGCAGGCCAAATATAACCGCCACACATTTTCCTCTTCAAAGGGTTTTTCCGAATGAATAGATGATTGTCGTAAACAGGTAACAAAGGTAGTCAACTAACTCCGTCTGTGAATAAATGTCCAGCAGGTAGGTTTTCGTTTAATTTGAGGGAGAAACTCTACAAAAATGTTGGAACTGTTGTTCGTCATTCTGCTCACCTGTTGTGTTCACCTGAATGCCGCTCCAGTGGACGCAGAGGAAAGTGGTGAGTAAGGAAGTGTACGTGTATGTAGGTATATACAGGTTTATGTATGTTTTATGATAAAAATATGACCTCGAGGTCGGGCATGACCCCAAGCTCGTGTTCGTCCTTCAAACCTAATGGTGCTTGAATGTTTGAAACGGTTTTGTTTATGGTCTGAGAGAAGTGTGTTTGTGTGTGTGTACGGATTGTGGGTGACGTGACAAAACAATGTCAGTAGACAGGTAGCCTTGATGTGTCGGTGGGTCTGTGTTTGTGTTGTCTACCTGTACTCCTTTGATTGCTTGAATGCGCGTGTAGGTTTGTCCTCGTGACACTTTCTGATTGTGTATTGGTTGCTTCGGATTTTAGTGCTCGTGTCTCTGCGCGTTTGTTTGTCTGTATGCGTGACGCATAACTTTGTGTTTTGACTCTTGTGTTTCTGTCTGTCCGTGTGTGTGTGTGTTTGTGTGTTATCAGGACCATGGTGTGATCTGACAGACAGAGGAGTAAACGCATCTGGAAGGATAATTTGCAGATTTAACGAGGATGTCGAAATCGCACAACTGGATTTCTACGCTCAGAACGGCACAGGCTTACCAGGTTTCATCATCATCATCATCGTCATCATCATCATCGTCGTCGTCATCATCATTATCATCATCATCATCCACTTTTTTGTGCTGCTAGAATCCATACTCACTACAGACAAATCCCGACACTCAGTGTGGTACTCCCACACTTTTCAAATTTTAATTTTCTCCATTCAGCCAACGTGTCGCATCATAATGATAATGTAATCAGGTTCGTTGGAGCATAATTTATGCGATGAGTAGAAGCAAATTATAATTGTAAGTGTGTTGGAGTATTATTCAGAGTGCGGTTCTTTGTCGGTTCTATTTCCACAATCTTTGTGGATTTTAACATCACAGTAAGTTGCACTGACATACAAGAGGACATAACCATCTTGCACATGATAAAGAGATTAACATGAAAAAATAGAATGAAAGATAGGGTATACACTGTTTTAATTACTCGCAGGTTCTCACACTCATTAATTGCTTTTAGACCACATACATACCAGAGGACAACAGACATAAGAACATAAAAACATTACACGTGTATTAAATTATATCACGACTGTTTCTACAGAGATCGCTGTCACATGTTTTACGAGCTGCGAGGTCGCCAACGACTTTCGCCACATCCTTGACCTGGAGAACATGGAGGACGCACGGACCCTGTCGCTGTCCTTCCGGACTCTGTCTCCAGGTGTTGTCGGCAGGTATCGGTGTCAGGCCTCGTCCGTCTCCACACAAAACAATGTTCAGGGCAACTGCAGTCTTCAACTGGCAAATGTCAAAGGTGAGTCATCTGTACCTGCCCTCGTTTGTGTTTAGGTGTGAGGGACAGGGGTTCTCGTGTGCTGAGTGCAGTCTGTATCAAAGGAAAGGTAAAGGTGAGAGACTTCCGCCCGTGGACTTTTTTTTTTTTTAGTCAGAGGGGTGTTGTATCAACCGTCATACCTCTCACTCGTTCTCTCGCCCTCCATCTTTCCTTCCCTCCCTTTCCTCTGTTTCTCTCTTTGTCTTCACACGCTTCAAAGATTGAGTAAGGTAAGCAAGTCGCAATTTGCTCGGTTTGTATTTTTGAAGTCACCGGTAAAACAAACATAAAATCACACGTGGTCCGTTACAAATTACAGCTACTAAATATAGTTTTGACTTCAATGTAGACGAAAAACATCGCCTCACATAATAATAATAATAATAATAATAATAATAATAACAACAACAACAACAATAAAATGTGTGACGAATACACTTTTGTATCCTAGTGTTTTATAAATACTTTTATTTTTACAGCTTCTGTTGCTTTTGTTAAATATTAATCTTTTCACAAATTTTATGTCGCATCTTTCTATATCATTTATTCAAGATATCTTATATGGGGTTACACAATGACAAAATAAGTCGAAATAATTGTTTGGCTTCTCATTCTAGTGGCTGCAGAGAGCAGCGCCCCGCGAGTTGTCTTCCCTGTTACCGTTCGTTCAGACAAACTGTAGTTATGGGACTTCGTGGTTATTTTTCCTTTTTTCTTTCTATTATCAGTTGGCTTAGGTCCGAACGACTATTCGGACGACGATACTCCATCAGAGGAAGAAGAAGAAGAGGAGGTCACATACTATTTCTACTTCTTTCTGCTGATAATCGTTGTGATAGTAGCTGTCGTCATCCCACTTGTCATCTGCAAGAAGAAGGCTTGTGGCTTTTGGTAAATTGTCTCCCTTTGTCTCATCGCCTCACCTCCCTTTCCCCCTGCACACACCCAACACTCATTAAAGCAGGGATTTGCTGTTTTTCATATAGTATTCTTGCCTCTCTGTTTCCGTTATTTATTTTTTTTTTTCATCTTCTTCTCCCTCTCACTGTCTGCCAGCTTTTTTATTCCTGATCAACCAAGTTTTAACCACTTCGAAATGTTTTACTCAGATATTTCACGAGAGATAGAGAGACCAGTGTCATCGCTACCGGTTTAGTACTCTCGCTATTTTGTATTTTTGCAGGAAGAAGCGGGAAAACATTAAGAGTGACATCTATAAGGATCCTTCTGTGAGCTTTCATGCCTTTTCGGTTAGTGAGCCCAGCTCACCTACTACATATAAAGAACACCTGGAAGATAATGATGGCAGCGGGGAACAGGAGCTCCATGTTGACGACAGCGAGGACACAGACGACGAGGATCCTCTGACGAGAGAGGACGGCCCTGAATACGACCAGCCTACTGATGCCGACATCGGCGGTGGTGGTCAGGGAACGAGTGAAGGACTGAAAGTCCCGATGATGGACAGAATGCGCACAGAATTTGCGGCGAGCCACTCACCTGCCACTTGTAAAAAACGAACGATGCTGCGCCAAGAAATGAAGCAAAAGTTCAAAGCTCATAAGTTCGAAGAAGAATAGAAACGGTCGGTTAAGAAATAGTTTTTTTTATAACTTCTTTAAAACAAACCTTCTGATTTTTGTTCCAGAGTCCATGGAAACAGCTGTAGGATAAAGAGTATTTGTGTTCGCTGGATATGTTTGACTTATATTACAGAGCTCGACAAGAACGATAGAGAAACTTATAAACAAGACCCAAACGGTGAAATAGACGGTTAATCTGCGAAATTTTTAAATAAAGGTTAAAAGTTTATCGTTTTTACTCTTTTTCTCTTTTGTGGAACCATATCATATTTTGAAAGCTTATATCTGCAACATTTTTTAATTTCTACGTTCGCATTCTGGGGTATAGTTTGAGTTTTAAACACAATGATAGCTGTTCGAATTCCATTCATGACTAGAAACTGTGACTACCCAAGCAGTAGAAATTTTTTTATTTATTTATGAGAGGAGGATGGAGGGTTAGGCGCTGTCATGGTGTCCTTGCCCTGATAACTTACTCTCACTGTCCCTAAGGCTACTGCTTTTAACCTTTTCAAATAAAACAGATTAGTATTTTAATAAATAAGTTTATTAAGTTTACTTTTTATGAAGCTGACATTTGAAGTAGTTGGCATAAGTTACTAAGTGTGTTGCCCTCTCACCTTTTGTTGTCCATCTGACGCTTGAGATAGTGTGAGATATTGCTGTGTAAAAGCTTTGTTTATGTTTTCTGGATTAGGTGCTTTTTAAATAAATAAACATTCACATCGGCTATCGGATATCACGACATAAATTACATACCTGACAACTGTGTATTTGGTGGTTTGCTTGTTTTCAGTCTTTATCCTCATTCTGCCATGTTCACGTGTACGCTATAGTGAGGACTTAAATGAGTTTGAAGGATGAAAGGACTTGAATTATTAATTCACTCGTTAGCCATGTTCACTTACTACATTTTTTAAAATTAATAAAGAAAGTGCAAACTGTTTGAGATTTGATAAATGTTTCTTAAGATCGCTTGCTGTCTTGCTAATGTACTTCTTCTACGTCCAGTTGTTCAGTTCTTTGTTTATTACTCAAGACTGTATATCCTCCATCATCATCATCATCATCATCATCATTATTATTATTATTATTATTATTATTATTATTATTATTATTATTACACTAAGCAATATCCGGGAAACAGTCATAATAATGTAATGTAAAGAACATGCAAACATTCACTGTTCGAGTACAAAAGGTGATCACTCAGATTTCACAGTAAAGACACATTGCCGAAAATCTCCAGAACACAAGGGTTAAAACATCTGAGTAAATACATTATTGACCAGTAACATAATATCAAGCAGCAAAGAGGTGCTTGAGTTTATTCACCACACCTTAATTAAAATCGCAGCCAAAGCCAGTGAAGTACAACAGAGGGGACACTGGCCCGATGGATCCAATCAGTTCGCATTTGTATTTAACGGAGAAAGTCCAGCAAAAGAGAAAAGAGGAGTAAATTTCAGCCGAGGTAAATACACACATAAATACCCAATACTGAAATCGAAATCGAAATATCACAAATATGGAGAAATAAAACCGAGGACAACAGAACTCTGAGAACGAGAACCCTGAGGTTGGCAGACCTGAATGTTATCTACGGGTACTCCTGTTTCTTCTCCTTCCCCAACCACCCGGGGTGGGGCACCCAGTAGTGTGGTGATCAGGCTACTCGTTTGTCACCTCCTGGGTTCAGATCTCATCAACGGTCACTATATATAACGTCTGTTAGCAGAGTTATCTCTTCTTCTCCCCTCATAGTGCGAAATCATCTCTAGGTGGAAGCATACTCTCGCTAATCCAACCAACCCACGAGGTCTCGTCCAGAAAGTTTGTCTATACTGGACAACTAGCGATCTTAATTGATCTAAATACATAATAGATGTACATATCTCTCATTAATTGATGTACAGTATTTATTTATTTTTTTTTCTTTTTCCTATTCAAGCCACAATATCCCTCGCTCGACCCACCCACACACAGACGCTGCCCTCAGTGTCCGGATTTCGCGGAAGTTGATCTGCCCCAGGGTAGTTTCCCACCCTTCCAAATAAAAACAACAATTTCAAAAGTTGAGTGTTTGCGTGCACGAATAGATTCCCACAAACACACTGAGTGCTCTCGTGCTCTCGGTGTTGTATTTATTTACAGAAGGATATTAAAAAGCGACACGGAGAGGCGGAGATAAAGCTGACGTGTACCAAAAAACAAGGCTACACAAAGTTCTACCCACCGACAGGCTGACATTGTTGGAAACTCACAGGGATCATCACTCACCGAAAACATTGGATTTTCCCAGAAGTTCTTGCAAAAACCATGACCTCTTGACCTCGTGCATTCCTGTCGTTTGATCCTGACTGCATAGAAGACTTGTCGACTGCACGTTTTGCTTCTGATCCTTCTTTTTATTTTTTTAAGTGTACTTAGAGATGAAAAGATTACAAGCATATCATTGTTTCAAGGTTGAATGTGTTTGCTGTATTTTGTTATTCTAACACCCTGGTGACCAAAAGCTTTTTCTCACAATTATCCCAGTTAGAGATGCGAGTCCGAACCACCATGGGCCGTCCAGTATAGAAACAGTTAGCATCTGTCACCAGTCCAGTGAAAATTAACTGCCTGGGTTCAGATCTCGTCTCGAGCTCGCTGTTCTTTCTCTACAAGTATCATCTGTTTACAGGGCTGGCTGCCTTGCCGTGATTTAGCTTTAGTTACTGGCTCGGGGTAAATCACCAAACACCACCTACTGGCCCTGATAAAGTGAACGACCTACTTTTTTTAATGCAAAAAACATGTTTATAAAACCTATCTTTATCTAACTAGCGAATTATTTACGGTGTTCGTGTGATTACTGCTGTCTCTCAAGTAAATGCCTAACAAAAATTCTATTCACCTTATCAGTGATGATAACAGATTATAATTACTTTATCAACATCGTCTTGTCATATTTCAACCAGGATTTTAAACCTCGTGACCAAAAGATATCCTCTTTGCTGTAGGGTCCTGAGTAGTTTACAGTACACCGCCTACCCGCCAGGTAAACCCAAGAAGAGAGGTGGAACAGTCTACATGCATGAGTAGAATATCTACCCGAAAACTATTTCTGGTTCAAGTCACGGAGGGTCCACATCGACTCTTTTCTTGGTTCATGTCCAATCAACCCTCGACTGTCAGGGAATCCGTTTGTTGTGTGGAGCAGTCAGTTGATCCGTTGTCACCATGATGGTCATCCTCCAAGTCACTGTCGCTTCCTGGATCGTGTTCTCGTCGGTAAACTCTGCTTCTCTTCCGCCTAGTTCAGAGCCAGGTAAGTTCTACCTTTACCTACATTAATTATCACAATTTATTTATGAAAGTTTTCTGCAGTTTTGATGAAACTTTAGCTGTATGTGGAGAGACTGAGGGCTAATCTGCTAATGCTTTTTTAATATTAACTAATTAGCTTTCATGTACCCCTGTTCAGTATTTCCCGGCTTTAATATTGCCTTACCAACTTCATACCTCCATGGGTTCTGTTTCCCAGAAAAATTTGTATTTCTGAGGAGGTTTTGGGGATTTTCCGATGACTCGCCATCTAATTATGAGTGAACTGAACGAGGGAGGGTTTGATCAGTATCGATGCCAGAGTCTATGTTGACAGATGAATCATTAACGAAACTGTCGTCAATACCATCCAAACTCATTTATTTTGAAAATTTTTTTTCCAGCTACAATTAAAAATCTGTATATCTAAATTTATGACATACACACGTAGTCGTAGAAAATCTTTTGATAAATTTGAGGGCAGACTGATAGAGAGATAGATAATCTTCCTCCTCTTTCTTCTACAGCATCATGGTGCATACTTGACACAAACTCAGGAACCCCGCCTGACCTGCTGGAATGTTCGTTTGACAACCCAGTCAAAACCATTCAACTTGACTACTACTCGCAAGATCTTCCAGGTACTCCTGGTGTCAATGGCTGTCGCCTCCCTAATTTCATTGTTTAAATACTTATAAACAAATTTGTCAAATCGGGTGTGTGAGATTATTGCAAAGACATATGAAACCCAGGGTGTGTTTTTGCCTTCATTATTTTGAGAAATGAACAATGGCAGCAAAGGAGTACGGATTGGAATTCAATGGAAAGTCGACCTTTGATGATGTTAGTGGTAGTAGTTCTGATGTTCTATGATATTTTATGGATGTAAAAATATTCTGCAGATACTTAGCTACTGTGAAGGTTATGTTTGTGTAGTGTTGCTGTTGTTGTTGCAGAAGTCGCCGTGTCATGTGACGACACATGTGACGTGTCTGCTGTTCTGTCCACAATGTTTCGAGTCAGCAGCGTCCAGCCTCGTGTCCTGACTGTCGATATCCTGCAGGTGTCCCCCAGAAACGCCGGCAGGTACCGTTGTCAGGCGATGCAGGATGCTACGCAGCTGGCAGTGGAAGGAAAATGTACTTGGTTTCTGTTTTAAATTGTATTTACAAAGTGTCTATATATATGTATATATAAAATGTATGTTTGTATTTATTTTTGTCTGAAAGCGTGCACATCTATTTATCTGTGTGGCCAAACCTGTACTTGCATGCTTGCAAGAGGTTAACACTTTTAGAAACCTCTTAGTCGCCATGGAAATGGAAACAAGGGGTAAACACTGTGAGATTTTATACCGAGTTTTAAAAAAAATTGAAGTGCTACTGTCTCGGGAATTTCGTGTGTGTGTGTATAGTCTTGCTCTATATATTCAGTGTTTATAACCTAGACCTCTCTACCTCCCTGTTTCCTGTTTGTTCCTCCAGGTTCAACAGCCGTTGGAAAAGGTGAAGACGAAGAAGACAGTTATCTGTACTTCTTGCCAATTTTGGCCATAGTGCCCATCGCTCTGATCATCGTCGTAATCGTCTGCAAAGTAAAGTCCTGGGGATTTTGGTAAAGCTTTTGTTTGTCTGTAATATAATATAATGTAATGCAAACCATACTGACAGTATAATACAATGTGTGAAAGTAATACACGGGTCAACAGAAAAACTAGTAAGGGATAAATGTCTGTTAACATAACTTAGCAGCCGTTTGTCAGTCCTTCGAGAAAGTTCAGCACTGACAGCATTGATACTCGCACTTGTCTAGACGATAATGATGCTGATGAGGACGACAGATTAGCTTTCAGATAATTGTAGCAATTGATGATGATACTAATGTTGATAGAACGATTATTATAATTTGGTGAGAA
>SRHC01000609.1:54416-154565 GCA_004794325.1 Pomacea maculata
GTAAATAATTTTGTAAAAATGTTTTAATGTAAGCCCAGTCTTTCAGAGAATGATACCATTTGGCAGAAAATGTGTTTCCCACAATTTATATAACATTTTAAAGTGTTTTAAAACACCCTGCCAAAGAGGGGAACTTATTCGACATTAAATCCTCCCTCTGCTTTACATAATCTCGTTTTCTTTGTTTCACATAATCACACAACCGTTAAACAACCTGGGGCTGTAGTTATGAAGTGAGGGAGGTGAACACTGCTTTATAAGTTCACAAACAAGACGATTGTCCTTGTGTCCCACAGAGACAAAGATGATGGATTGTGTTTGTCTTTACCTAATGATCTGATGTAACAGTTCAGTTTTCAGTAGCCTTGTAACCTTTTATCTACCAGGGTATTATTTTTATCGTATCAGTGAGATAACTATTTACAAAAAGCCTCCCATTGCAAGTCCGCATTGTTACAATTGTTGTACTTACTTGTCCTCACTTTTATTGTTAGTCATTCTTTGTTCGCATTACTTGCTCTTAATGTGTCTCAGTAAACAAGGAAGCTTACTTTAATTTTATTGGGTTTTGTGATTAAGATGTGTTCAAGTGAATATTGTTAGTGATTTTATATAACACTTGCACATCTGACTGATGATTGTATGCAGAACTTCATAATCAGACACTTGCAGCAGGTCTAAGCATATATTTACCTATGTTTGTTTGCTTGTGTAATCCTTTTTTAAAGCGCTTAGTCAAGTGTTTTAAATCTGAAATATATTTTTTTCAAACGAAGCATTTTATTTCGTTTATGAAGCTATGCCAAATAAAACAATTTATTTTGATTAAAAAAATGCAGTTGTTTTCATTCATTCAGACATTGTGAGACTTATGAGATCGAGTTCGTTGACTTCCCTAAAGGTGTGATCCTCTATCATTTCCAATGTTACAAATAGTTTCCTTTCTTTTTTCCATTATGAGGTTCTCTCACATTTTAGGACAGCTCTAAAGAAGAACATATCTTTGTAGCTTTGCTAAACTGAGCCCCTGAAATGAAGATTCCTCTCTGTTACTAAACATACCTGAGTAGAGCAGGTGTAATCACTGTGGTATTCATGTGGTCTGAGGTGGTGATGAGTCGAGTTTGGACAAACATTATATTATACTACCTTTGAAGAGGTAAAAACCTTTGATTTGTAAGATGGGAATTTTCTAGAAGTAGGTTGGGTAGAACTTCCGAAACAAGACTAACTCTCATTCCCGAAGACTAATTTAAGACACGTCAACATCCCCCACCTCCGTATGTCTGTTTTTACCTGCTTACTTCCTTAATATCCCCGTCATATAGCTTTATTATAGCTTGATATATGACAGGTGAGACAGTAAATATCATCATATATTATATCTCACCATGGATGACACTCTACGTGGTGACTGAAAAGAACCTGCGCATTCTTTTTTTTCTCTCTCTCTCTTCCCTCTTTCTTTCTTAACTTTAGCTGCTTCTCTCTGCCTGCTGTACTTCCATTTGTTATACTTTTCAATAAGTGATTATTTCCTTGCAAAAAAAAATGTGATTAAAAAATGAGTTTGGATTTCAGCTGGTGACTCATCAAGTGACTGTTTGTTCAGGTCCCCTGCAAAGTTTTGTCATCTTCTCAGAAATGTGCATAGTCAAAAGGAGAGGGGAGTTATAAAAGTTCTAAACCATCGGAAAATCTCTGTCTCTCAGTTTACGTTGTTTACGTTGTTTACAGAAATAAGAAAGAAGGGTTAAATGTCGATGGTGTCACACTGCCCGGTTTTGAACAACTGTTGCGAACACTTTCTCAAAACCATTGGTTTCCCGTGGCTTTCATTCACAACTTTGCTAAATATGTGCAAACGATCGTTGACATTTTCTCCACATAATGTTCTTTAGAAATAGGAAATACAACAAAAATGAAATAATTAAGGATAATTACTTACAAACATACTTGATGCATTCATTTAAGTGTTCGGATTCAATGCTGTTGTATAAAACATTAATTTTTTGTGGGGGAAGGGATGGTTTTAAATGATTGTTTACATATAATAACAGGCTTAACAGATCTTAGCATATTAGAGAAAATAATGACATATATTTTACTACTTTGAGCTATTGGCTACAAGGAAGCAGGAACCTATTGAGCATGGCTCTATATATACACACACACGTTGTGATTTCACAATATTACCTCTACAACTAAAAATACAAAGGCGGAACTTTTGAAAATGTCTGTGTACATCAAATAGCCACCTATATATTCTTACACACATAATTCTACAAAGACAAAAATAAAAAAGCTTTTGAGAGAAAGAGTCACCAACAATAGTGAAAGAATGTAGTGCCTTCTGACGTTCTCGCCTTTGTTTGGAACTTTGCCAAAAAAAAATAAAGAAATAATAATAATAATAATAATAATAATAATAATAATAATAACGGAACTTAAAATGCAAAAGTGAGCTGTTGATGTACTGAAGGAAGCTAAATGTCGAAGACAAAACAGAAAAGAGGAAGAGGAAGAGAAGACTGTTCAAAATGGTTTCTCTTGCTCGTTGAAAATCGCATCAATAGATAACAAAAACTTGACAAACATACAAAAGACAAAACAACAGATCAATCACTCACCACTCTCTCTCTCACACAAATTTTGGATGTTTCACAATATAGAAAGAGGAAGTCTGGTCAATGGATTGTCCGTTATAATAAACAATACCAAAAAAACGGGTTTTTCGGTGATCTAATTATAGAATCGAGGTCATACATGCCTCGATATCGTACTTCCCGCAAATAGATACAAATACCACGAGGGTAAAAACCCTGGGAAGATACTAAAGTGTCTTGTCATTAGAGTAGTTGTCTTGAAAACAACTGGAGGTGTCACACAAAACTCTCTAAACGCCAAACTCGAATTACCTGTGCAGCCTACAGAACGAAGAATGGTTTCTTATTTACTCTCTGTGATGGTAGTAGCTGCAACCATCATTTGCAAAATTAGCGGCCAAGAGAAATATCAAGAACATCTCACATCAGGTAAGACTGTAGATAACCAGGGCTTCTTATCACTTAAAACATGAAAATATCACGTACAGGACCTAATCACGTGACTAAAATTAGCCACATGTCAACCGTTTGGTGTCGGTGGTCTGAAAGAACAGAAGTGATTCGGTTGGAGGTCTCTTTCTGTAAAATATTTTGTAACCAACTGGATATGAAAAGTTATTACTTCTTCTCAAACAGTGGTATCACACATATGATGAATGATACCTCGATGATAAAGGTGGAGATAGCTTTAACAAATGTACCTTGCTGTATACCTTTTGCTACTTATTGATACGACATCTTAATATTTTTAGCTTGAAGATTGGGGGACTAATAAAACTCCCATACATTTTAAATTAGTTTCTGAAAATCACCAACAATTTAAGCTTGAGGTCTGAAATTCTCTGACATTTTATGAATGAGAAGCCTTGCGGATTGTTGTAAAAGAGTGTTTACAAGTGAATGAAAGATAATTGACTGGTAGCCAGAGCAGCCAAGAAGATATTTCGGTGATACAATGAAGTTCTGTGAACAAAAAACAAAAAAAGTGTGCCACACAGAGAAAAATTACCTGTCCCAGAGCGACAGTTCAACCTACAGATCACGATTTTATCTCTTTTTGTTGCACTCGGCTTTCCCTTCCCGGAATCAGACTTCCCCCACTTCCATGTAGTAAGGGTGAAGGGACGAAAGAAGTCGGAGATGATCTGACAACTTCTGAATATCTTTTTTTCGTGTATTAAAAGGTGAGAGAGCGAGCAAATGTCAGTCCCAGCGAGCAGCAGGTCGCAGACACTCGGATGTACTGCGCTGTTCATTCCACGTGGATGTCAACAACTTTCATGTTCAGTTTTACCCTGAAGGCAGTTTCAGCAAAGATGGTAAGTACTTCATCCATCCATGCAATTCACATTTGCAGGTGCTGTTAAAGACAAAAGTTATAGGGGAGGTATGAAAGATTACAGACACCAAGAAAGGGACAAAGAATTCATGTGAGAACTCTCAATGCGAATAAAAGTAAACATGTACAAACAAAATCATAGAAATATAGAGTTGGCTCATTGGATTCAACAATTTTTTCGACCAAACATGAGTCCCTTCGGATACTGTCCATCGTCAGTTTGACTATTTACCGATTCGACCAAACATGAGTCGATTCGACCATGAAGTTACTGTTCAGATTATAAAGGGAGGTTTTATTCAAATGTCTGAAGTTCATTTCTCAATGTTTCAGTTCCAGACATGGACGTCGTCGTGTCTTGTTCCTCTTCGTGTGAGATACCCGAGGCGTTCAAAGACTACATCTTCATCAACCAATCAGTCTTTCATTCCAGCGAAGATCACACTTACACCTTCGAGGTGTTGCCTAGCAAGACCACCAACGGCAGCTTCATGTGCCAAGCCTTCCATGAGGCTGACACGCTCTTCACAGACTTCTGTAATGTGTCCGATCACATCCTTCTCACAAATCTTACAGGTATCATGACTGCTCACTTATATATTTATCAGTGTGTTAATTATCAAACATTACAAACTGATTCACATTCGTTTTTATTTATTTATTTATTTTTTTTTCGTTGAGTTCGTCAAAGCTGTCATTTCATTATCGACAACACTTTCTCAATATCGTTATCTTTGTCGAGGTTGGTCTTAGTCACTGATGAGTGTTCAGCTTCAGATTTATGCTTTTCCACATTTGTATTTTGGTTTGTTTAGCAGTTGTGATGGAAGCTATGGATGTTTAATTGCAAGCGACCGTGTCTGAATAATTAATTAACAGCACCTCCCTTAAATCACTTATCAGGTGTCCAACTTCACGAGTCATCTCCTCGTGGACACCAAGAGGAACCGGCGAAGGAAAGCGACAGTGCCACGGGGTCTCCAACGTTGTTGTTGTTGCTGTTGTTGCTGTTACTCGTACCTGTGATAGCTGTCCCAGTCGCAGTCTGGAAGGTTTCACGTAGACTCTCCGACAGGTGAAGATTGGTTGTCTCCCTTGTCTGTCGCCATTTTTATACCCCGCGTGTGACCATTCCCTTCTTTTAAACAGCATTTTACATCTTCCTTTTCTAGTACAAAATTTTGTTGATATCTGGGCTAAAATATAAACCATCTTTCTCTCTTTTTGTGATTAAATTGTATGGTTTCGTGTATTTGTACTTTAAATCTTAATTCAGAAAAGATCCATGTAATAGTTTGCACTAGTATTATCTAATATCTTTTTTGGGTGGTTGAGGGAGATATTTCGAAACAGTTTAATAAAGGAAAGGATGTGTTGTTAATTTTGTTAATCTCTAGCTAAAATGTTGCTTTTATGATTATTTTTAACTTTACTTGCTATTTTGTTTTATTTTTTTACCACCTTAAAATAATTACTGCTATCATTCGATGACAGGCATAGCGATGTAGAACAGAATAACAGCGGGAATGTGTCACCAGACTCCCAGGGTACACCCGAGATAACACAGACAACTATTCAGACTGAATCTGAAGAGGACACACGGTTACTGTCTAGAACGGATGAAGTGAGCGCCATACACCGTGAACAGAAGGGCTGAAGAATTGCCAGAACCAAAGGTCAAAGTGTACGTGTGTTTGTGTGTTTGTGTGCGCGCGTTCGAGGGAAAAAGAAAAATCCGTCCATACTCAAGTGAAAAGAAAGAAGGAGGTACAAAATGTTCAAACAAATGTACCAAGCAAATAAAATCTGGCATGATGTAACTACTGTTCGACGCAAATTTTTTTCAGAAAAATGTCCCTTGTGTGTTCTAAGCGACAGTTGCTGAGACGGTGTTCACAGTGCGAACAACTGTGTTTTTTCAAGCATGTGTTTGTCGAGGTGTTGCACTGGTTAGTGCAGATCACACAGTTGAACGAACTACAGTTTTGCTTTCAAGTGTCACATGTCACAGTGTCATTCACCTCACGGATGTCATATGATTATAGGTTGTCGTTTTTGTAGAATTATTAAGAGACAGACAGACCGACGGGTAAACAGAGTTAACAGAGCAGATAACAGGCTACAAAAGAGTCCGCGATTCAAATTTTTACCCCGTGTGGAAAAAGTTCAAATGCTCAGAAAGTTTCTAATGGAGTTACTCTCCGTCATGCTCGACTGCCAGTGATGCATGGCTGCTCGTAATGATTCATTGCTCAACGGTGATCATCGGGGTGGTGCTGATGTAGGCAGGTACCCGACACGTGTCTCTGGCCTTTTTGTGTTATGTATGAATGTATGGGCGAGCGGGTGGATATATACTTGTGATATTGTTTGTACATAAGAATCTTTACATCATCGTCATCAGAACTGTAATGCTTAGTAATAAAGTTAGTACCTTCTGTCAGTGTATATAGATTGATAGAGATTGATGTAATGAGAGCTCCTTGTTTATGCATCACTTGGCAAAAACAATTGTCACCCTTTTCATCTAATTCAATCAGCGGTTAAGGATAATAACCACTTCCCATACCCTCGATACCTAAGATATTATCTCATTCGCCCCCACCAGAACGGATCATTTGTTGTCAGTAGTGACCTGTAATAATAACAAATCATAATACATTGTTGCCCGTGTTTCTGTATGAATAAAAACGTTTGAATGACTGGATATAATCTGTTATATATGTTGGTCAGCAAGTTCCAAGAGTTACATCAAATGAAAGCATTCACACACTCTGATGTGTTGTTTGTTTTGTGGAGAAAGTTGCAAACAAACACTTTCCGCCGTCACGCTTCTATGGATTTGTCGTCTGTGTGTGTGTGTGTGTGTGTGTTGGTGCGTGTGCGTTTGTGTACGTGCATGGGTGCTTTTGTCTGCGTATCTGTGTGCATGAATCTATGTTTAGGTGTTTTCCTCTGTGTGTGTGAGTGGGATTGCACCAATATGCATATGCGTGCGTATATATGTAGTTATTTATTTCTGTATTTACATGTGGGCTAGGCTCTGTGTGGAGTATGTGAAAGAAAACAAAATAAACAGAAAAAGAAAAAAGAGTAGAGTGTCTTAAATCAGAAATAAAAAACAATATATAGCAATGTTGGTGAAAAACATCTCTGGAATTTTTATTGCAAATAAACTTCAACTGTGAATAATATATAAACACATCATTATAAATATCCAAACATGCTTCTACGTTGCGGACCAGTTATACGTGGCCGCTGCCCCTTCCTATGCCCTTTGCCCCCTACCTCAGCACCATAGTCCACATACACATCACACCCACAACAACCAGCCAAGCCCACCCAGTGCGCATGTGCGGTGCCCTATTGAACCCTGAGGCAGCTGTGGTCAGCGTTTGTCTGCAGCTGTCGTCGTAGTCGACGCTGGACCTGTCGGCTTCGCACTTCTCCTCTGCTGTCTCCCGCCTGACACCTGCGATGATGCAAACAGAGATGTGATGTGATGAAGGAGAATTACTTTATTTGTTGTCACTGGGTGCTCGCAATCTTTCAAACAAACCACGTGCTTCAGTTGTCATTGTCATTCCGTTGTTGTTGGTTGGTTGGTTGGTTGGTTGGTTGGTTGGTTGGTTGGTTGGTTGGTTGGTTTTGGTTTTGGTTTTGGTTGGTTGGTTGGTTGGTTGGTTGGTTGGTTTGTTTGTTTGTTTGTTTGTTTGTTTGTTTGTTTGTTTGTTTGTTTGTGTAAGTCAATTGTAGCTTCCTGTACTTTTATACATAAATAGGGACGCGTGGGATATCTCGAATTTTAAACAGGAGAATGTGTCATGGCGAAATAATTCTGTCATTCAGTCATAGGAATGTAAACCTCTGAGCGCCTGGTCATGCGTAAGACAAGCACAGACATATATCAGGAATAAGAATTTGAGGAAGAGAAAATGTGTAAGTGAAAAGAAATGTTCACATCATCTGAATGTGGTCACGTGACCATCTCACCTTGTGGGTACTGCACGCTGATGCCACAAACGGTGCTCAGCTCATCCATGTAGTTGCGGGTCGCCGGGTCGTCGGTAAAAGTTGGCAGGAATTCGCCATTGGCCTGGCGTTTCAGGTACACCAGGTGTTTGGAGGCTGGGCTAAGCTTTGTCTTCACGCAGGGACCGCTCGTATGGCCTAAGATAAAGGTCATTATCAAGCGTAATTAAACCATCTTCAATAACTGCAAAATTCTTTTCATGTGGTCCGTCCTCTGTGGATGTAACTGTCTTACGTACGAGTTCTTCGTCCTGTCTCTTATCTAAAGCAAGGAAGTTTAGTGAGTGTGTGTAGTGTTTGTGTTTGTGTGTGTGTGTGTGTGTTTGTGTGTGGGTTTCAATTTCTGTGTGGACACGCCAGTTATCTCTTTGTCTAAACCCGTCTTTTCTGAAGACAACTCTTGTAAAATCTTTACACTCTGTTCTCTCATTGCCATGCCTGTCAACCTTTGTCTAAAATCCATAAAATTTTCTTTCACCTCCAATCTCCTCCATATCTTTAATTTAAAGCCGACGGATGATGTTACAAGAGATTTGTCAGTGTGAGCCACTTCACTACGCTGCTAAAGGGAGACAATCAATATACTGTTACGAGGCAGAAAGTGGTTCTGTACCTTTATTGTAATAAAGGGTGTTCGAGAACAGATAAAGAAATGTTCCACTAAATTTTAAAAAACCATTTTAAATGTGTTTTCTCTCGCATTATATCATCATCATCATCATGAAGAAAAAAAAACAAGAGCAAGAAAAAAATTATTTAATCAATAGTAAATAGACAGGATCGAGGCAGGTATAGTGTTATCCTGTTGGTCACAGAAACCTCATTGTTAAAGTTCATTCATCATCAGCTTAACTGCACTGGATTATTTGTTACCCTTCCCACTTGATCTCTCTCTCATTCCGTCTCCATGCCTCTTTCACTTCCTACCCCTCTCTCTATCCCTCTCCACCCCTCTCTTTCTCTCCTTTGTTCCTGTTCCCATGTTGTGATGCTCTGTTTTTCTGTACAAATCATTCCACCCCGCACTGTGTCAGCAGCTCTCCACGTGAGGTCTAGCCAGGCGGAACAGCTCGGCTATGTACCGGGGTGGAAGTGTATGGGTAAGCAGTTCGAGGCCTCTCTCTGCCGATTCCATTAAAACCACAAGTTGTGGGAAATGAAGATGACGAATAATATCCCTTCCCTGCAGGCTGCCTGTGAGCTAGCACGCCAGGAAGCTGTAATGTAGGGCAGAATTTACCTACGGAAAAGCAACACCCACCACCCACTCATCCATCCACCCTGCTACCCTGCCACCTCCCAACAAAAAAAAATTCTCAACCTCGCCAGACTACTCCAACCCAAGGGTCCTGAGAAAGTGCTGCTGCAAACGCGGTTCACGTTCGTGCGTTGAGCCAATAACTTTCTCACCCTGTGCTTGTGCCTCTATTTATGTGGATGAACAGATATTTTCTGGCTCTATTTTGATCGTGTTTACGGTTAGGAGCTAGAGAGAGAGCTAGAGAAAGATAGGAGAAGAAAGATGCAAGCTATTTGACGGCCATCTTTTCTCCGCTCTTTCATTCTTCTTGTCTGGATAGCTGTTGGTCTATCTGTTGGTCTTTCTGGATTTTTTTTTATCTTTACATCCTTCTTTCATTTTCTCTACGGGCATGTTTTTCAACGTATCTGAGTGTTTAACTCTTCTCCTCCACCTGTGTATTATTTTCCGTATAATATTTATTCGTTTCTTTATCCTTTTCGCTCGAATAAACCATAAACTGTTTCGAAACAGTAATGCAAACGAAAGGAGCGAGAAACAGCATTGAAGTAAAAGTGAGAAATTCTTTTTTTTTTTATTTCGATGTATGAACTTATTCGTGCACTTTTCGATGCCAGCGATCGACACATGAAATCCTTGTAAGTGGCCAATTAGTGTTATTACCGCCTAATCACCGCCTGCTAATTATGATGTATTACGATGCGGGAGGACGATAGCAGGCCGTATTTAGCTACAACAAATCATGTTTTTAATTAGCTGTACCGCTGTTCATTTCCTCTCCTAATATTCCTATCAACTTTACAGCTACAATTATCAAAGGTGGTTAACCAAGAACAAACTATTTCATCGTATGCTCTCCGACCTTTATTCTTGACTTCTTGCCCCTCGTCTGCTTTCGTCGTCTGTCTAGCTTTCCTGTCTCTCGCTCTTGTCGAGAGAAGAGGTAAAGAAAGTCACGTGACTTTACAGTCGTTGGAGAGGGAGGGGTTAAAGCCTTTACTTATCTCCTCTTTTTTCGGTCTTACCTCCATTAACCCTCTATGGAGTCAGGTAGCCATTCCACAACTGGATAAGATGTGAGGGGGAAAAGTACTCAGTGCCACAAGGGTTTCGAACCTATCAGTGTTCTCTATACTATTGAAGTGTAGTCTTGAAATGTAAGAAATTGTTTAACAACAATATACACAATATACATAATATTTACATACATATATAATTCTTTTACAGCATAACAAAATATACTGTCGTAATATCTCCATTTCATTGGAGACAAGTGAATGGGTTCAGTTGGACAAATAATGTTGTTTACAATAACATTTGTACTGAGAGGCAAGCCACAAAGCTTTTTTTATCTTCATATTGTGCTGAACATTCAGACTTGTTTGCAGTGCGTGCACTTGGGTAACAGCCAGGAGCCAGTCACATCAAGACCTTGTTGAACCTTAGCAACAACTGTGGACCTAAACTTGCCAAACACTTCAGTAGTCAGTCTAGTACAGGCTGTACAGCAGGAAAGCAAAGCTTGTTTGGCTAGTTATCCACGTGGGGAGGAGTGGGGAGGAGTGGCAGAGTGTGTAAGGGAGGGTTGAGGGAGAACAATGCTTTATGTGAAACTGGAACAGCGGAGACTCGTCCATATGTTGAGTGTATACTTTGAAGACCTATCAGCAGGCCTACAGTTAAGATCCACCTGCGCTTCGCACGGCTAGGTGTATGTCCTACCCAATCACCAAACATCAACAATGGTGTACCCTCGGACTTTTCACTGCTCAACCGACAAGACATTTTAAAAAAATAAGTGTCGAAGTTTGAGATGATGAGATGAACTATGAGATCACCAATTCAGCTTTTCTCCAACCATGATAAAACGGAGAACCTAGTTTATGGCAAACTGAAGTAAAAAGCAAAGAACTTTAGAAAAATAAACCTGAATAGTCATCTAAAACTTCCTTTCGTATACCATCTGGTTTGTTCTTGTTTCTTTCTTTCTTTTCAAAATGCAGTCTATATTATGGCGACTGTTGTGGCATAGATGACAAATAAATTCCTCAAAATCTTTCTTTGTTTGCCCCGTGCCCTATGCAATAGGAGGGTTAAAGGAAGAAACAGAAAACTAAGTGTTGATGAGTGTCCATACTTCCCTTGCAGGTGGTTATTTTGCTGCAAGGTCTATTAGTGTACATTTTTTATGAATGAATACCTATTTCCTTTCACGAGTAACACTTTACAACAAACATATCCCTATGCACAGAAAGATGATGTGCTGTTTGTCCACAGGCTTCATTACCATATGGTCCCAAACTCTTCCATTGGTTGTTGCCTTCACCACGTAAACATATCTACACACAATCTTGATGTCAGTCTTATTCGCCTCGTTCTGTGCATGGGACTGTTTGTACACATGTATCTCTATGGGATGATGTCTATAAAGATTTGGGAAAATAGTATTTTGTACTGAACACTATCCAATCATGAAGAAACAAATTCCACTATAACATTCAACCTTTGATGGTCCATCATTTAAAGCTGGTCCATCGGAAGACTCACCTGCGTAGCTGACGTTAAGAACCGAGGGCGAGGGTCCTCCCTTGTAGACACACCTCACTCTCACCTGGGCAACGAAGCCCTGAGACACCGAGTGCGGGAACCGTCTCTCCACCACGCCTGTCACCACGAGGTCCGAGTGAGACACCTTGTCCTGCAAGTTTGGGGATTCCAGACCGGGTAGCGGGTGGAGGCACCTGGGGGACGCGGTCTGCAGAACAGCCGCCAATACCAGCAGGACACCTGCGCAGGTCTCGGGTATCGAAGACATCTCGCGAGATGCGCCAGGGCTGGAAGGAGGAAGGCGAAACACATGACGGACGAATCTGTTAATTGCTCTTGAAGTTTATTTTTTCGAGCGCCTTTTAAATGTAATACCGATATCACAGCCACGATGAGTAGGATGGAGCCAGCAGGCTGGCGAAGGATGAGTTTGAAATAGGAGAGACAGACAGTTCTTATGAAAGATGCTTATCCTTTGAGAAGAAATCGTCTGGCGCTCAAAAACTGTTTAGATAGAGACTATACTTAGGGAGAGTAGCGGTTTGAGGTTTTGCACCTTTGACCTTTCTTTGTAACTCGAGCACTTCAGTGCAGGAGGGACTTGTGTGCCCTACAGCGAGGCAAAGACAGACGAGGAAACTAAAAGAACACAAAAAAGTATTGAAGGCTGAAGACTATATTCTGGAAAACAGTTCTGTGCATCGCCATAACATCGGCGTTGGTGTTTGGTCCTGATGCTGTACACCTTAATTTCATACTTTCAAATTCTCCGTATGTATTTTATATTGTTTCATCAAAAATATAGAGTAGAAAATAGATAATTAACAGACGATTTAATCATTCCCTCATTCATTATAAGAATAAATGTTGTTGTAGTCATCTACAAATCATCGTTTTAATCTACTTCATTGTCATCAGTTTAAAAGACTTAATAACTGTCTATTCCATAAGCTTCCTTAGAACTCAAGTAACAACAAACAAAGCCCCAAGTAGGCATAACCAAGTAGAATATGTTTACAAGGTACTGTGATGGCCGAACGGAAGTAGAGCAGGGAGATAAAACGGAAGATCCGATGGAAAGATAAGTAGCAGGTAAGTACATCATCAGGTAAAGAAGAAAAAAATGATTTACAAAATTCACTTAAGAAGCGAAAAAGATAATAAGTTGTTAGGTACAGAATCACGGGGAAAATAATTGAAAAAAATGTTCTTGCTGCTCATTTAGAAAGAAAGATCCAAAACTCTGGTGACTTCTTGTTCTTGTTCTTTTTTCATCTTCAGTTAACCCGGCTTTTCTTTTACTTGCCCGGGTCTGGCAAGGCGTGCCTCTACCAACCTTTCTCTTTGTGATAATGGCCCTGTCTGCACTATTTTACTGATAAAAAATGTTACCACAGACTCCCTTGGTTTAGTTACCTGGAGCGAACCCTATCCTATCACTAGACAACTCATAGCATCAGAAGTTTGGCTTATTTACATTTTTTGTTCATCAACTTTCTCATTTAAAATTAGTTGAAAAATAAGTTTAAATACTCACAGAGATGTTTGTAATCGATGTGCTGCTCTAGGGACCCAAGAAAAGGCGAAACACTGGAGGAGAAAAAAATAGCGACTGTGAGCAAGGCAACAAAATTACCAAAAGATCACAAGTGCCGAGAAAGATATTTGCAAACTCCTTCCTTCGAGATGCAACAGAATCTGCAGTGTGCATGTGTTTGCACGATTGACACACCGAAACAGGTTGAGCGATTGCATCGAAACCAGTTTTTTTTTTTTTTTTTTTTTTAAGGATGGGGAGGATGTTTTCATCACCTCTTTGCTTCCAGTGCTTGAGTGTTCAGATCCGACAGGAAAATCAGGTTGTGAACAGTAAAGGTTAGCTTTGACCAGTTAAAGAGGAGCACGACCACGGTCGTCGGGGCTGTCGTCTGCTGAGGGAGGTTCCTCGCACGCCCTCGGATGAGAGAGCATCCCGCAACAGGCGCGAGACTTGCAGGAGGGAGGCAGTGGTTCTGCAGGATTCTTCCACCGAGTGCACGTGGGCCGACAGTCACGTGACACCATTAGGTGTGTGTGTGGGAGAGAGGGAGGGAGAGTGTAGGCGCCGTGCTTTTTTTTTTTTTTTGTGGTCTGCTGCATGAAACTGGTGTAAGTCCTCGGAAGGCGCTTCATGAGCATATAAATGGTTTGGGTGATGGTTGCATGAAGAAAACACGTGCAAGGTAGGTCTGCACAAAGACTAAGATTCACCTCCAACACAATTAAAGCACAAAATGAATTAATGAATGAATCCATCAATGTATAAAATTTCATCATCATCATCATCATTTTCTTCTCCTCCTCCTCATCATATTATTATTATCAATCATCTTCATCTGCTTCTTTTTCATCATTAGTTAACACCAGCAGCAGTTCAACCATCATACCACCAACGCAGCCACCACTACCACCATTCATCGACACCCTAAAGCAGTTAGAATAAGTTTACTTTATTCGCCTGGCAAACACCAATGCTATGATAAACAGGACAAGCACATTCGAGCCATCACTCGCGGAAGCTGCAGTCAGGTAAAATAAAACCAGACAAATAAAAAAACGGGATCATTCATTCTAGGTGAAACGCAGATGTACAACGAATCCTGAACAGCGGCAGTCGGTTCACTATTGTATTCTTTTATTTTACACACTCCTTGATCCGGGTTCTGAGTTGTCCTGGTGGAGATGTAAACAAAATCTGGGAACGTAGTGTGTGGCAGGCACATGTTGTTTTACATCTTGTAGGACCTGCACTCCAAATGTTAAGTCAATGAAAGTGTATATAAAGTATACAAAGCAGCTCAAATATATATAAAAAAAAAACAATGGTGGGCGTGCATGGTCATATTCAGGACCTAGCATCCCTGCTGCATGCGCTGTTGCAGGAGGTGGTGGGCTCAGAGCAGCGGTGTGAGGGGTTGCCTGCAAGCAGCTCGGGTTTTCTCGCTTGGGTTTCTAGAGATGACGGGTTGGTTATATGTGTATCCCTTTATCTAATTATCAGCACTTGTATTAGTCTTCTAAGAGGCTGGGGGTCATATAACTGACCTCTAACAGTTTTAAGTTGATGTTGGGCTGAACCCGGTGATTGCTGGTCGACTATTCCAGCGAAACGGCTATGACAAGGTTGACTATTTACTGGCAGGCACAACGAAATACAAAAGTAAAAATTCTCAAATTTGATGACCGCATATTTAGAAAAATCCCTCAACATTCGATGAATTTTTCATTTAAAAAAAAAAATGACGATGAAGACAGGGGAGTGTAGCTGCTTGCAAGCATCTGGGGACACGTGAATTTGCACACAATCGAGTTGTCTCTCTTTAATTTCATGCTCCAGTCTAAAATCAGTCGTTTAACAAAATGTTATAATAATTTCTATAGGAATGGCTTCACAGACCGTGTAGAGGCATGCAACTTGAAAATGTAATCACAAGATTTTTAAAATTCCACTTAAACTGAATACCACCCTTAAATATGTGATTGAATTCAAAGGGCAAGCAGGCTGAAACATTCAGTACATAGCTCTTCTGGTTGTTGGCTTATTTAGTAGGAAAGTGTTTCCACCTTGCGGCGATTTCGCACTATGGGGGGTGTGGAGAGGGAGGTAGAGGAAACCGAAGTACCCGGATAAACCTCCCGACACCCACGTCTGTGGACAGGTGTCACATACAGAGTGTCCTGAGACGAGATCTGAACCCTAGCCGCTCACTTCAATGGTGACAAGCAAGTGTTTTACCACTGCACTACCGGGCGCCCTACATAACTCTTCCCCATCACGCCTCTATTTTCTCTTATTCTCTGCTTGTGTGCGTGTGGTGCAGCTGGTGTTCTTGGGGTTGTATAGTGCGATGAGTGCACGTGACGTGTGCATATTTACCCACCCCCTCCCCTAGCAGGCTACAAAACTTGTGATAGAAAAAAGTTTCGGGTTTCATAAGTAATTTACAGGGTGACTCATGAATTCAGCTTCATCCCATGAATGTGATGAATGTATGGTAGGCGTTATCTTCCTACAAATGTGCATGGAGAGCAACTAGTTACAGACCAAAACACAGAACTCTTGTAGGAACTCTTCTGTCTGCATCGAATCGTCCCCAAGGATTCTGTATCGCTCTTAGAGCCATGCACACTTAGCTATAGCTTCACCCTAGTCTGTGGAGACAACAGTGGTCGATAACCATTTCTCTCCCTCAAGGTTGTAAAGGGAGGTGTCTCAGTTACCAGAAAACATAGTTCCTTCCATCCTTCACCTCCACCCACATACACCAACTCTCTCTTAACAGTGGCGTAGGAAGATATTCGGCTTTGGGGAAGGGGCATACTCCATGCTGATAGTGAACAACGTTCACATTCGCACATTACAGACGAAGCAGAGGCCTTCCACCCAAAGTAAACACCCTTTATACTAACTATGAAGAAATGATCATGCACTAAAAGCTACTCATCCATTAGTCAAAAATCTGTCGGATAAAGCGTCAATTCCCATCTCTGTACATATATCTGTTTTTCCCTTTTTTAATGCCTTTGTTTTGTGATAGTGTTTCAAACTAGATGTAAAAAAATAACAAAAAAACATTTGCTTATTGTTACCGTTGTAAATAAAGATTTGACGTTTCTCTCTCTCTGTTTCTGTTTTGTGCACTTTGTGAAGAATTGCATCTCAAGCATTGAGCTGGGGGGTGCTATTCTAGCCCATTCTGTATCTTTTTTTGATAATAAATACACAATCACACTAATGAAGGAGCAAAGTATCTCCAGTACGGTTAAGAGATCACAATTAGACATTTGGCAATCAAATGAGTTTTGTGTGTGTGAATACATTTTTAGCATGCTGGATCAAGGTGGAGGTGGAGTTAGTACAAATATCTTAAGTTTTATCTCTGACATCTGTAATAATGTGACACGAAGTTCTCAAATTACAAGTTTGCCTACAGACCCTCTTTGCAGTTATTGCACACATGCAGTTTTGCAAAAAACACAATAAGTAAAGGTTTTAAAAATTGCAACAAGTTTTATTATGTGTATACATATATTTCTTTGAAAATCCCCGCTTATGTTACAAAGTTCATGGAGTCCAGTTATGCATTACCAGAATAAAAAAGGTATGATGTTAAAATACAAATGGCGCAATCACCCACTGTTTCCTCACCCTTCCTTTCTTCTTTGAGCATGCTGTTGAACCCCTTCACCGGAGGAAGGGGTCAAGATATGAGCCATGGGTACGTCTGGCAACTATATATACTTCAGTTAAAACAAAGTAAACAAAACCAGTCAGCATAATAGTATTGCATATAAGCATTCTAACAAAATTATTTTCCGCTATTGCTGATGTATGGTGCAATCTGTTCTCAAAGAAATTGACACTCCATTTTAAGATCACAAGTCACCAACTTGATATATCTACTTTGATATGTTCTCTTTAACTGATATTTCAAATCATCCGGTTGTTTTAAAAATGTTGATCTAGTCAAGCTATATACAGCTGCTGTGAGTGGACACTTAGAAGTTTATTTCGACAGATTATTTAAAAGCTATTTAAAATCAACAATCGCTGGAGACCATGTGGCAAAATAATTCAGCGTTTACTGAATAAATCTATACTGTTATTGAAACTAAAAACTTTGTTCAGCTGCTACAAGTATTGGTTACAGCTGCAGTAACTCTGACTCTGAGTAACTGCTAATGAAATGTACATTTTATTTTCATGTCTAAAATGTAAAGTCACAAGTGCTTTGTAAACAGTCTCATAATGTCAAAGACTGATTCGCTGAAAAAAAAAATCAACTCTCTCTTAAAGTTAACTTACCACTGACTTTTCAAAAGGTAAATGTCGATTTTAGTTTTAATGATAAAATGAGTAGAGAACACATAATAATTAACTGATTTTATATTTTTATATCTTTACCTGATACTGAAAGTTCATTATTTAGTTAATGACAAAGATGGGTTTATGAATGGGAAACTAATTCCTGCTTCCTGGTGCACTTAAGCTGATCTTGGTATTGCACTTGATGTAGAGAATGAATTCATGCTAAGTGAAAACAAATGCAGTAACTAAGCATGCATGAAATGAAAATAAGAAGATTGCAGTACGTAGGCATTATGCAGTATCAAAACAAAATAATGTAGTTACTCTCAACTACATTTTATAGATCAAAGAAAATAATAGTAATTTTTCCATTTTCTTCTGGAAGTTTCCTATATGACGCTTTTGCAGAAATCCTGCATTAACCCAAAAAAGAAAGCTTTAAAAAATATGTACAAACAGCATACAGTATATATTTTACATTTGTGGAACTAAAGCCGTTGGATCTGTATTGACGCAAGTTGTGGAAATGCTATTAAAAACTATGAAAGGTGTGCCAATGACATTTTAACTGTACAAAAATATTTATTCCTCCCTGGAACATATATAAACAAGCTGATTCAAAAACAAATGATCCAAAACTAAAGCCACAACAAACACATGGACAGACACAAGTTATCAACTCTGCTGTTTATGTTGCTAAAACAGAAAACAATGACTTGCAGACAGAAAAAGCCAGCAAAGTACTTGTTCTTATAAAAACAAATTGTCACATCTGTTGCTTTAATACCTTCAGTATCTGTTTCAGATGTCAAACCGTTATCAGTATAAATCTTGTCAGATGAACTCACCAGCTGCCTCCCTGCATTCACGAACTTGCTGCATTTCTGTCTTCCAATCCAGCAATTGGGGCATTCAAATTTAACCCATTTAAACCAACTGTACAATATATTGAATATAGTTTATATACAATTACCATATGTTTACTTGGCTTTTTCTCTGGGCTAAATAAAATGCTCAGGAAACTCAAGTATAAAAGTATAAAATGGAAATTCTAATGATCTAGAGCTTAAATAAAAAGGTAAAGTTCATTTCACTGAGCGTTTTACTGAATTGATATGCATTTTTATAGAAAGATTTTAAGCAGTTTTCAGGCTCATTATGTAATAGCTTATATACTTAAAAAAACTGCTCTCGTTTTAGCCATGAAGAATTGATCTGAAATAATCGGGTGATTCAAATGACTATTCGTTCATTTTGCAAAGCTTGTAGATCAAATAACACCTTATCACAAGCATAGCCAAAAAAAAAATCTAGAGCATAGTTTATTAACTGTTAAGAATTGAAGTAGCAGTTGAAGTGATTTGATGGCTCAATGACAGCACCATTTTACAAGCAGACTATTATGTTGTGCATGCCCGCACGAGCACATAAACACTCACATGTGTGTCTGTTGATTTTTTATCAATTTTTTTTATCTTTTTTATCTTCCAAAGAGACAAAAGTACATAAAATAATGGCACTATTCACAGTATATCTACCATATACATGTAGTCCACAATTATTTTCAGAAGGCTGACATGAAATGTTGTAGTACAGCTAAAATGTCTTTAAGTAATTTTTTTTGAGTAACAACTTAATGTATTAGACACTGAATTTATATTTTGATATGCTGTATTCTGATTTTTTACCAAAGTTCTCTTCTATGTCAATATACATACATGAATACATGAAGTTCTAATCCTGTTACATCAACATAAAAACAAAGTTTGAAAACTATGGCACAAATTGGAAGAAAAGTTACATACTCCAGATGTTGACTAAAGTATGGATATTTCACTGATTAAAAAAATATAAAGGAACAACTTTGATAAAACATGCAGGTTTACATCATGGACAGAATGGTGGAAGAGATCATGATAGCATGAAGGATCTGTGAAATAAAACTACAAATGACACTCTCAAAATAGCCTTAGAACAGACCAGAGTGCAGTGGAATCAATCATAGTTACAAAGATGTAGAACGGTAAATCATTATGCTTAAATACAAAATTTGATTTCTGAACAATACACTGAAAGGTGTGAGCTTCTCTTGCAAGAGATCATAAATATTATAAAATAAAAAAGATACATATTGATGTGTTACTGAGTAATGGTTTCACTTTCAGAATGAGCAATTTGTGTCAGATCTACATCGCAGTTCATTTTAAGCTGCTAAACTATCAGCAAACATTAAAAAAACAAGGGTATTATCAGTACTATAGGGATGACAATTTCTTTGGGTACAATCATAGCTGCTTGTTTAAAGCTTTATTAGCTATTTTATTTACATAGATGATAGGAGTTTTCAATTCTACTACAGATACATGGAGCCTATCAGAGCATTTTTGTTTCAATCACATGTAAACCATGCACCTCATTAAAAACATAACAGGAAAGTTTTTTAGTCAAATTCTTTGCTGAAGGCTATAAAGTGAAAAAGCAGGTTATAATGAAGAGTTGCAGCTAAACTGTCCAGAGTCTAAATTCACCAGACTTTCATCAGAATGTTGCACAGGGCTTTGGCGACCTCTGCTTAGCTGCCAGCGGTCAGCGTTTCCTTCAGCAGAGAGTCCCCCAGAATGGTGAGGGTTTTTTCTTTGTGCCATCACATCATCTGGGTTCCCAGGACCTGACTTCCTTCTTTGTTCAGCATAAAGGGGATTAATATCAGCACTATGGCTATCACTTGCATAAATGCCACAATCTTCACTTCGTGTCTGAATTCTTGGGCCAAATTCTAAATCTTGAAAGAATCTTGTGCCGCTACTCTCCCTGGCAGAGGGCATGCTTGAATCATCCACATACACCTGCCGTGATCCAGAAGAATGCACTATGCCCGAGTCAGCACTCTGGTTGGATGAGATGTGCACATCCCTCATAAGATGCCGATGTGGAGATTCATGTTGGGACAGTTGCCCAGATGAACCTCTAAACCCATCATCGATCTGTCCCCAATTTCTAACACAGCTGCCTACAGACGTGTGGTAAACCTGATGCTGCGATCCGTTCTGTCTAGAGATAGCAGGTAGCATGTGGCCACATTCCAGACCGGCAAGATATTGTGAGTCCTCAGGAGTGGTTCTATGGTAAGTCTGTACATTTTCAGTGTGCCTATCTATGTTACCAAATCTTGCTGGAAAATCATGCATATAGTCCTCATTTTGCTCACACCCTAGTAAATGAGATTCATCTGCCGTGTGTGGTTGAAGTGCAAAAGAACACTCTGCGCCTGATGCCTCTGGGATAGTAGGATGCACCCCGTATAAAAGGTGTTGAACCTGATGATTCTCTCGAAACAGAGCATCATTGTGATGAGCAGAAGGAAATGGTGAATATCTCATTTCAAGTGCACCCCCATCCCTACCTCCATTTAAAAATGACGGAAAAATGGAACCCTTCATTGCTTCAATTGAGAAAGGCATTTTCACAAATGTTTGTGAATCCCAACTGTTTCTTGGTGTTTCATCGCTGCTGGTTGACATTGGTGGTTCTATGTCATCACACCATTCATCATTCTCCCACAGAATGGTGCTGTCAGGAGCAGTGTCAGTGTCAGGCACTGCTGTGAGAGGATAAATGACACTGTCTGCTTCATCATCTTCATCCCAGGAAGGTGTTTGCTTCAAAAAGTTCTCCATACTTCTTTTTTCCAAAGGCCAACGGAATCTTGTGATGTGGTTCAGATAACTTAGATGCTCTGAAGACAAACCACTCCCTGCCAAGAGTGCTGATGGTTTAATCGATCGGGAGACACCAACCAAAACCACTACTGTTTTATGTTTAAGAGTGTTCACCAGACATAATGGAATCCTCTGTAAGACAATTTCATTCATAGAAGATGTAAGAACAATGAATATTCGATTAGACATCTTTAAAGTACTTGGGACGTCCCTCAAAGACAACTCTTCAACCCATGTTAGCTTAGCATATTTTTCCAAAACTCCAGTAATGTTTCTAGTTGTCTCTCTTTCTCTTTCTCCTATCACAAAAATTGTTTGTTTAGGACCTGTTGGAAAGACAGAAAAATGCAACTTTTAAGCTCATGGTTGAAACACAATTAGAACTTTCTCTGGTGACTGGAAAAGATTGGGTTGTTAGACAGAGAGAGCTATGAAGGATGTGAAGATGAAGACGGTGATGAGGTATTTCAGCAAGAACAAACTTGACTGGTGAAATCCAGGGACAAGGGGAGGGGGACAGTGGTGACAGGGAGAAAATTTGGGCTTTCAAAAGTCACCAGATAAAAAAAAAGGTGGGGAGAACAGGACATGAGTAAAAGATTTATTTCAAATCTTAAATATATGAGGTGTCCATCAGCATGGATCCCAGCTTCACAGAAATAGTTAAAGCACATTCATTTAAATGGGCTCTTTACATAACCCACCAATTATAGCATTCTTCAACATTTTTTCTGCTTCAACACTCTTCTTTATTTTTTTTTTAAGAAAATGCTTTGTAAATGACTTTTTTTATGTAGGTAGGAGTCCATGTGACTGGACATATGATGGATAGCCTTGTTGGGTTGAAGTTTATGAAGATTAAAGACACAAAGGCCTTCTTTACTGGATCACTGATAAAAATGTGACCATGGCAAATTTTGTATGACCTTCAAGCTGTGTAAGGAAGAACCTACACCTAGAGGAGAAACAGGGACTGCAACAAAGATAACTGTCTCTGTGTCTTGCACACAGACCAAGGATGCCCAAACAAATAATGTTTTCAGACTTTTCCAGACTATAAAATGATTAAAAACTCCTATGAACCTTGTTATTGAGACATCTAACAATTATTTTGCAAATCGTTTATCAATATTTATTTGAAGATTATAAATGTGAATGAAAATTGTGTTTTTGGCAATTTATTTTTTACAATGAAGTATATATATTTTCACTTTAAAGTATACACTGACAGTTTAAAAAAACACATGTATCTTCTATTGGTAATGGATGAAAAATGGAAATTGGTACTAGAAACAGCAAGACAAATTTAGGGACTTATATTCTGGTCACATTATTTTTTTATGATTTGCTATACGGCTATCATGTTATGCAGGAAAAGATAAAAAAAAGTATGCATGAAAACATAACTGTTAATACAAACCTTTGCGATGTCTCCACAATAGGAAGATGATAAGAGTGGAAATCATTATTCCAGTAAACAAAAAGATGCAAATGTAGAGGACCTCGTTCGAAATTCTTTCTGGCAATTTTTTCGGTGGTGGTGGTCCTTTTACAATAAACACCAATAAAATAAACACTGTAAGAGCACATAGACATGACTACGAATACAAGAATTCATTCAGACATTCAAAAATAATAATAATCATGTAAACTTGTAATGCGTAGCATCGTAGCATAGACAGATTGCACTCTGTGTGTAGATTAAGAATGATAAATGAAAGATAACAGCCAGTGGACAGTGAGGTACCTATAGGCACACTGAACAACATTAAGATGAGGTACAAGAGTAAAAAGTAAAGCAATGGATGAAGAAGGTATGAAGGGATCTAGATACTATAAACAGTGTAAGATCAAGTCATTATATGACAGTTAGCATGACAGACAGTATTGTCAGGGAGTTAAGAATAGTAATTCAGGGACAGTACTTTGTGAACAGATGTTTTGAGTGTTTGAATGTAGCCTTGGGGTCAGAATAGTAAATGTAATGTAGAAGAGTTCCACTGCTTAGCAGTACAGAGGGAGAATGTCCGTTGTCTGTATGTGACTGTGTTTGTGGCAGGGAGGATAGAATACACAAGTCTGATGAGGAGCGAAAGGAGTGTGGACAGACAAGATTTCAGAAAAGTAGTGGGGGGAGGAGGCTTCAAAAAATCCATAGCATACAGTTGAGAGCTTTAGTCTATTCTAGCTTTTAACTGGTAGCCAATGAAGAAAATGAAGAAATGGTGTGATATGTTCATATTTGCGAGTTCAGAAAGAGTTCTGGGCTTTCTGAAGCTTATCAATAAGGTACTGTGGACAGCAAGAAGAGAGTTTCAGTTGTCTTTTTTAGACAGAACAAATGAGAAGATGAGAATTTTAGTGGTTGGGTATTTTTTTTTTCCTTGCTAAGCAAATTCTAATAATTTAGCAGGTTTTTTTTGGTATGTATAAGCAGCAAGTTAACAAACATCATATACCACAAAGAAATAAAGTTGTACCATATGCAAAAACAGTCTGGTCTCCAGACTGGTTTTCAAACAATATTGAGTGAAAGAGTCTTAATTAAAATGACTTTTCCTTTTCAAACATACCAAGAAAGCTGTTGCCTTCCCGATGCAAGGTAACGCTGATGCTTGAGCATACACCATTTGAACAACCTTTGATGCTAATAGGGGTTACAGTCACCTAAGAAAATGACATCGTGATACAAACAACATTAAAATGATTTTTTTATCCTTATGAACTTTTCATAATTATAAGTATGCACAAACTAAAAACTATCTGATAAACTTCATTTTAAAAAGGGAAAAACAACAGCGTCTTTGATACTTATGTATTGCTTGAGTTTATTTTAATGGTACAATGACAGTGAATGCAAACTGAGAAAAAAATGTGAATCCTTAAAGCCAAGAAGGAAGTAGGAAATTTAACATACAATAAATAAAAATTCATTACATCATAGATATATTTTAATCATGAAATATATATATACACAATATATCTAAAAATGAATGCATGCTAATTATAAAAGAGCACTGTACTGAAGACGTGTGTTGTCTTTGGTAGGCAGAGAAACCATTGCTTATTACAGTTAGTAAATAATGCAAGATGTCCACCTGTGTGTGTATGCATATACTACACATGCACTAATAACACTAACCCTCTAATAATATCAACACTATATTAGGTTTCTGGAAAATTACAATTCACAAAATGTTTTTTAAAATTTATTACAGTTTAACTTGTGGTGACTGGCGCTGAAAGCATTTTATCCCATTCACTGATGCTAAAATTATCAGTTCTCTTTCCACTAAAGGATACAGCTTGACAACATAATTCATACTTTAGTAATTGAGTCTTCGTTCAGTAACAAGTGTTCTCACCTGGACTGCTGAGGCACCTGAAATGTTTTCCATTTTAGCCTCTGCTGTCGTCACCTACCAAAAAAAGTTACATTGCTCAAAGAACAAGATATTGTGTAGTCCTCTACAAAATAGGAAGCATAGCCAGACACAACTGCTAAATCATACCTGTATGCAAACAGAAGTATGAGGTTACAAACTGAAGAAGTAAAACATTTTTGTGATACTTCCTATCAAATGGTGTTTTCAGCTTAATCAAAAGAAGTCATTAAAGGTCTTTAACAAAAATATTGTTAAAAAATGGACATTTCTGATAAAGTGGAAGGTAAGTTAAAATAAAATGCCCTACATTTTTTGATGCAATCCCTTGTTCAGATTTCAGATCCACCCGGTAAAGAGTAACTTCCTTCAGGGGAACAAATACAACATGTATTGCCTGGGGTGATAACCATGCAGCAGCCAGAAGCCTCAATGTCTTTGTCTTGGAATCCATGACAAGGTCATAGGAAGACTGCTTGGCTGCAGGAACAATTTTGAAGAACTCCCCTTCTATTTCACAAACCAAACAAAATGCGAGTTCTCCATGTACAAACTACCTTAGACATAACTTTGGAGTTTTTTGCTTTAAGTTTTCTTTTTCAAATCCTTCAGACCAATCAGAAAGTAATGTTCCATGCAATCTCCCATAATGCAGATTTCACTGAAATCTTCACCGAGTTCTATGCTGCTACAGTATAAACAAAAACTTGATCAATGCTTTTTGAAATTAAACAGAACAGAATCTTAAATTCTCTGAATTTCTGCAAATATAAGAAGTATAGTTATTCTTCTTGACATTACAAACCTAAATGTTCAGTTGGATTATCTTAAAGATTCTAACAGTAACTAAGCAAAGAGTGACCTACCCAAGGCTGTAAATTTTAGAAACTTAAACATAATTCCTATAAGCAGTGACTGTGCCCGTACTTAATTTGAAATCTCAAAAGCTCCTGTGTTTACGATGGAAATGTCATGATCTTACATTCAGCAGCAAAAAACAGAATAAGACAGAAATTAAGAAATTGAGAAATTAAAGAGAGGCAGAGAGAGAGAGTGCTAAAGTCTGGAAAGATACTACACAATTAGACTAAATTAGAATGGCATATCTATGATGATAAGGATAATATGTCAGAGAGAGCCTGAAAATATTAAGTACTTAATAAGCTCAGTTTTGACGGCTAGGTCTGTCAAATGTGAGGAAGTTACTGAGTGACATGCACCGCACATGAGCTGTTAACTTTAAAATAATTTGTTATTATTAGTTACAGAAATATGATTTTATAACATGTTTTAAATGCAAGATATGTATAAAAACTAGACAATGAAAAATAATTGCCTTTACAAAGCAATCTACCTTTAAAGACAATTGTGTAGTTGAGCATGTGGCCTGAAGGCAGAGTAGTAAAGGCCAAGAAGTAATACGTGTGTGGATAGCCATATCTCAACCCTACTGCCATACAGTCATAATGAACAGGCGGCTGAAACAAATTATCATTACTGTATGCTCAAACTGTACTGGGCAGTCCAAACTTAATTTAGTACAATGATGGTCATACTAAAACATGCATTAGATACACTGACACTATGTTGCTTTTTCTAATATTAATTCTCTGCCATACCAGTATCTTGTCAATCCAATTTGTTCAACTTTTCATCACTGTTTTCCATTTGAAATTTCACTGCAGGATTTCCAAATCCAGGATGCAAGGGTTTAGACAAACCCTGGTCAGGAGACTGATAACCCTACTTACAGCCCTGACTCACAGACACTGACAGCCCTCATGAGCAATGATTAAGTGGAATCACTCAACAACACAACATGGTGAATGACTTGAACTGCCTAAGACCTGTGTTGAGACCCCATCATAAGTAAATGTTCTGCACCCAAAAATTGTGATGCGACATGATTCAACTGGTCAATATCTATCACCTAAGCTTGCCTTACTATTTCCCTTGGTTTTTCTTTAAAAAGGCCAATGCTTACTTGCATACCAAAAGGGACTATTTCTTGTTTCCCGCAAGTGAGTGGTAGTTAAAAATAAATTTGAAAAAATACATAACTGTAAAGTGCACATAACAAAAATGATTTTTTTCATTATTCCAGTTTTATAAAACATTCATCTTTTGTGGTTAGCAAATAAACTGTGAGATCTCTCCCTACACAAAGACAAAACCAAAGTAGTGTTCACTAACAGATATACAGTCCCTCAATCCAACAGAGGCAAGCAGTAAGTGATGCACCTACCAATTACAATAGACAGGATGTACCAAGTATACTGTAGCTGCAACCTTTGCTAGACAACAAATTTACGTCCATTCCAAATGCCCTGTGCAGTAGACAAGCTAAATCTAGAAATTCAACATAGTTTTTCTCCATTCATTGTTAATACCCAAAAGAGTATATATTTAGCTTGTCAACCACTGGCCACATGAGTCTTACAGACAGAAAATGAATTTCTTTCATCACAGGTACAGAGTTACTAATACTCTTAATTCTGTTACTAATGCGCCATATAAACCCGTTAACTCTTTAAAGCACAGCACAAATGTGTTAAAAGCATTTACAGACACCTACAAAATTTTTGACATCCCTTTCTTCAAAGGTCGCTCCAGTGTAATTGAATGTGCGACATGTCGGATGTTCAGAGTGGTAGTTTTTGATACTGTCATTTCTGCCATTGAAGTCCACCATCACAGATTGTGTCTCTTTTAATTTTGCCAAATCTGAAAGAGCACAGTGATTTATTATTAGTAGTATCTCTGGCTATGACTACAGTGGCGGTGCTACTCCTGTCTTTGTTGTCACAGAGTAAGATCTGTATGTCAGATGTGTAGATTATTGAAATAAATATATGGGTGGGGTAGAGGAAAGAACAAAAAGAGAAAAAAAGCATGGGTGCAATCAATGAATTAATTTTTATCATTTCCATCTTGGAGTCTTCTGATTTTTAAACAAAAGAACTAACAGTCTTTTCAGTCAAACATGCAAAGTCAAAAGTTTTTCCTGGGTAGATGACCAGGATGTTAAAAATGTAATGGTTGAAAGGCAGATGGACTTGCTAAGAGGAATAAAACCTGATAAAATTATGGGGAAAACGGATGACAGTAGGTGGGGGGAATCACTGTTGGGTGAGCCCACGGATTACTAGTGTTGCTGGCCCTTTTCCCTGGTACACCTTGAGCCTCGGAGTCTGCAACACTGACTGCAGGGTGGGTTTGTTGCACTGTTTCTATCTTCTAGACACTAGCATTAAGATTTTTATTTGTGTGGTTATTTTTAACTTTATTAGTACACTTATCCTACTTCAATTCCAGAATTACTTTTGTTTATAGGAGTCAACAGCAGTTTACACAAAATATTTTATTATCCTTTCTAATCCATTCAAACAGCGGTATTAATATACTGAGGCTTGCGTGAGAATGTTACCGTCTGATCTGGCCATGTGACCTGACAGTACTCTAATTTATATTTCAGGACACCTTGGAGGGTGATCACCTCTAAGGTGGACGAAGAAAAGTTTGACTTGGTAACACAAAAGAATGAAGTGGCCTTACACATGCAGGACTTGCTTACCACTGCTCAAGATAGGATTCTATGATAAGCTCTTACCAATTAAGTGAATTAAAAAAATGCTGCATTTGACATTTGATCGCTCCATCCAGTGAATTAATATCATTATGATTAATTTTTTTCAGGTTATCTATTTTGCCCCTTTTCCCTCCTTCCCTTTTGCACGTTTTTTGTCCCGCTTCATGTGCTACCAGTTCTTTACATCAATTTGAGAGGTATTTAATATGAGTTTATATCGACATTTCTATGCACTTTTCTAACTTGGCTACACTCCAGTGACTACGGAGGGGTGTTTAGTGTGTTTCAATAGCCACATCCAAGAGGATCTTTTTTACTTAAGTCAGGGATATTCAACATATGGCCCCCCGGGCCACATCTGACCCGCTCATTTTAACCAAACATAAAATAATTTCATTTTTAAAGTCATGATTCTGGCAAAAACAGCGTGTTCTGGGCCATGAGATTTTATATCATGTCCAGTGTGGCCCTCGGGCAAGAAAAGGTTGAGCACCGCTGCTTTAAGTGGCATTCTCCATTTAGTCTCATTATAACTAGACTGGACTGATGGCATCTATTTAAACAGTAAAAGAGCAGGGAATGCCTAGCTTGCTCATCTGTCTGTGTTCATATTATTTATATACAAACACGCTCATAAATATTTTCTTTCTTGACAATAAAGACCATTTTAGTAAGTCTCCACAAGCTCTTAACCTGTTAACCCATCTTTCCACTTTAATTCATTGATATAAAGTAAAACGTTTTCCAAACATGAAAAACAAATATTATACTCACTACAATCAGGAATCTTGAAGCTGAATGACAAGGACACTTCATGTATATCCACTTCAGGATTTGTGCAGGTTAAAACGTACAAGTCTGTGCTGGACAAGCGTGCGTAACACTCTAGATCCTGACCTTCGCCACTAGTCCAAGGTTTTGATGAGTTGTGTTTCTGACTGTTGTTTTCTTTCAGCATTGTCTTGGCAGCCTTGCATGTTCCTGTCACCATATGATCACTTAGACACTATACAGTTCAGTTAAAATCCTGCACTTGCCTACCTTGAGTCAACAGTTGTAACTACAATTCAAGTTGTTCAGAATTAAGATTTCGAAGATGCAAATTAAAAGTATAAGGGGAGATATTGGATGGTCATCTTTTGTTTTCACTGAAAAATAGTTCTAAATGATTTATAAATTTTACCTGGCTGACTCTGGTTCATGTTCCCAATTATGCAAGGGAACTCTCTACAAGAATCCTGGAACAAAGGAAAAATACAATCAAGTGTTACATAATCCACTATAAATTTTGCTTTCATTTCTTCCCCTGGTTATAAGCATTTTCTTTCTGGTACCCTGAATGATTTTTGCCCTTCCCTTTTGATCAAAATTCATTAAAATTCTCACCAAAAAAAAAAAAAATACTGCGTTCTCTAGCCAAGTTACAATGTTAGAAGATAATTCTGTCATATGCATCAGTCCAGGATGATACCAGCATTATCACTTCAATGTTCTCTAACTTTATTTTAAATTTTGTCTGCAAATTCTATTTACATGGTTCTGTTGCCTGACTTCCCTTCATATACTTGTGTCTATTATTGTCTACAATGATAATGTTTTGTTTCACAAGACTTCACAAAGGCAGTTTTGTTCCATTGTGAATATATTTGCAGGGTCTACATTTTGACTGTTTTTAAGATTTATCAAACCCCCCAAAGTCTTTGACAGAAGGCTCTATTTATTATATATTGCTGGTCTCTCCTGCTCCAAACTATTCCCTATCCCACTCCTACTAGTCATAATCCACTAACTCCAGTCTTGTTGACTTAACAAAATGACGTATTGGTATATCTGAATAGAATATCATAAGTGATACTGTCAAAGCAATAAAAAGTAGAAAGTTATTTGCTCAGAGAACACAGATGTTCCAGGGCTTACTGACTGTTTTCACTGTTACAGATCACAAAGCACCTTATAACTGTTTCTTTTCACTGCTGGTATCTAAACAGATGACTCATCTTTCTCATTACCACGCACTGCTTTCAGGGTAGATTATTGTCATGGTGTCTGTTTATGCTAGGAACCTTCCACCCTTATACCCACCTAAACCCTCGATTGACAATTTCAAGGTCAGGACCAGTGCACTTGGACATTTTACACTTTCTCCTCTTCTCAGCCCCTATCAAACACTGTGGTGCAATTTAATGTTTGGTCAGCATCATTAACACTGAACATATTTACACCAAAATGATTTCAGGTTTATCCAAGTATAATCCTTTTCTTTCATAACCTCCCTTTTGTCATTGCAGTTGCACACACCCATTATGTATGCAGATATGCAATTCAGATATGTATGCAAAGATATTAAGAAACCTAAGTCCATGCAGACATGCTGATTACCACAAGGGTGCTGTCTATGATTATCTGCCTCCTTTCACTGAACTAATGGGGTGATGGGGAGGACTGCACACTCTAATTTACAGTCATTTAGTTAGGACTAAGAGCTTTCCAGATCACTCTTGAAATCACAGGTTTGTTGAGGCATCATCGCAGTGTAAACTATATATGTAATGAACCCACAATGCAGGAAGGAAGCAATTCTTCTGCTATTGTTAGAAGACTGAAAACACTTGCTGTTTTTCATCTCCTTACTTTGTTTCCTGCTATGTTCAACTTTTCACTGAAAGTAGTATTGTACTGTAAAACATGTTCGACTGAAGAATTCTGCTTGCCTCTGATGCGGGTACATTAGGACAATTTATTAACATTTGTGTTGGTATGCACTATATTCACTGCAGACATCACACATAGCTGTATATAAACTGCTTATAAACTTAATATACTTTGTGACTGCTAGCATTGTTTTGCAAATTCATTTTATCATCCATCATCCAGTCTAAAATGTATTTTGTAATAATGCAGACTTTCCTGACTTTTTTCCTTATGGCAAAAAATGCTTGGGAGATTCTAGAATCATATTAAGCTCCACAAATGCATGAGTGTCCTAGAAATGTTATTGCACATAATGAACATTCCTGTCCCCAAAAGGAGAACTGAGAAAAAATACTTGTGGACTGACTGCAAAACATGTGAATGCAACTTGATACACTGGGTGAATCATGTGATACTGTCTTAAATACTGTCTCACCACTGATACTGTCTTAAATCTCTCACCACCTTTGTGCCTTTTTTTATGTGTAGCTCATTCTCACACACTCTCTCATGCATGAAACACACATGCACAATCTCACACATGGAAACATACACATAGGAGGAGAGTGAGAAAGAGCAACTTAGTTAAAATAAATGCACAGAACAAATATTTAGACAACTGACTTTGGTTGAAAATGAATACAAAAACAGACGTACTCATGATTTTGGCTGTTCAGTTCAGCTATTAACATCAGTTACTAGTAAAAGGACAGTCTCAAATTGTTTATGTCATTAGGCTTTAGTGAAAATAGTCCCAAAAATTCTAGAAAGACTCTATGGTTCAACCGAGTCTTAAACCTAACAATTAACAGCCTAAGTCATGTGCTCTATCACAAAAAGCAGGGCAATGGCAATGCTCCTAAAAATGCAACATATTCTTTTTTTTTTTAAACAATCTTGTGCCATTGACTTTCTTTGACATTACAGTAATGACTAGATATAGCAAGAAAACAGTAACTGAAACACTTGAGTAAAAATGTTCTCTACAGGAAAATTATTTAAGGTTTGGGGGGGGGGGGGATCTGTGAGCAGTAGATGACACTGTATCCTTGACTGCTTTTTCTCTACCAACAAATTACCCATTTGCAAGGGAGGGGAGGCTTTATACAGTAAATAGGAGATGTGTCGTAACCACAAAACATCGTAACTCAGGACTGACGTAATCCAAGGACCTCCTGTATTTATTTCTCTAAAACCATTTTCCAGTTTGACACCTCAATAGCCACCAAACCTGCCCTTTTTTTTACATTGCTTTGCAACCGTATATATATTTTTCTTCCTTTTTTTGCCTCAGAATATACTTCTCCGGGTGAAATTATTCAGCACTCTGTGGCTGAATAGTTTAATTTTGGTCTATGATTAGAACTAAGGCAGAAGAGTGGTTAGACTTTGCCTCTTTATGTTAGAATTATGCATGAGGTGTTCTAGCTTCTGGAGTGCAATTCATCTATCTAGAACTCACAGCAGTTGCAAAAACACTTTTGTTCTTAAAAAGGAGAATCTTGATTGGAACACTTTTAGAAGCTATAAACCAGTATGTTGTCAAAAGCTAGGGGAGGGGATTGTTATACAAAAGCTTTCTTCTACAATTTTAGTCTACATATCAAGCCCACTGCTCTACTGCAAACCCTCATGTTCTCAATGTTCTGCTGTGTGCTGTGAATGAACCTCAAGTCCTAGTCCTCTAGATCTTAGTGCTGCCTCAAACGCCGACAACCACAATAAAACTGTTGACTACCTTAAAAAACCCTTAAAACCTATCTTAAAAACTGCTCTTATCTGTGGCTTTCTTTATGAATCTTCAGCCCTCCAGTTTGCAGTTTCTCAGTTTTAAGTCCTTTTTTTTTCTCAATGTCTAGCCTATCGCCAAAGAACCAGGATAACACCAACTCACAAGCTGATTTTGCTGATGACGTGTGTGTGTGTGTGTCTTTTGCAACACTTAAATATATGAGATATATTTTATGTCAGTAAGACACTAAGAGACAAAATCATTTTTATTGCCGTTTCTTTTCTTCGAGCTCACTGTCATCAGAAAGTGTGTACCTCGTATTCATTACATCCCAATCATCATCATTGCGAAAGATGATTAACCACAGCTATAAATAAATGCTCTGACACTTCATCAACCTTCATCTACTTATCATAAAATTCTGAGGTTTTACTTTTCGCACTCTACTCACTATCTTAAAGGCCGAACTTTCACAATCAATAAAGAAAGAATGGTTTTGATGTGGCAAAGGGAGGTGAATGTACTTGTCAGGTCAGAAGGAATGAATTAGTGAAAGATGACCTCTAGAGTAGCCAGAACTGCATGTGTTCATCACCTTGCCACCATAAGCTAAAGGTTTGACTTTTAACACAGTTTCAAATTTTGAATCAAGTCAGCTTTGGTATGAAAAGTAAACCAAGACACATGCCATAAATTTTCAGAAGACCGTAGACAAAGTCACCATTTAAATTCACTTGCTCAATATTTTTGCATGATTTACAACACTTTTAAGAGGACTTGCAATATATTGTGACATTACTATGAAAATAACAAAATGATTAATATCACAGCAATGCCTTGAGATCAGAAAAGAAATGAGTTATGCTGAACAGGAAAATCATGAGATGCCACTAATGTTTATTTAAAATCTGTCATATTAATGTGGACTCATTTTTATAAAATAAATAAGTATTTCACTCACAGATACTTCAAAATCTCTCAGCACTATTCTCAAGATTATCTTTCTGAAAAATCTTTAGTCTACCTAGACTAAAAAAAAATACCAATAGTAGACAGTAAGTTGTCAACAAATTTAAATACTGTAAATTGTTTACTATAAGCTGCAACTTTAAATCCTGAGGCTTGTTTCCGGATATTTTAGATTCCGAATAACTTTTTGATGAGCTCGATATTACAGTGTTAACTATTAACGTTGTTACAGTGCTAATTTACTGTTAACATTTTAAAATCAAAGCCGCATTAATTAGTGGGTGCAGCTTATAAACAGGTGCTCTCAAAAAGGCCGTAATTTACGTAAGTTCTTTTTTCTAAGGAAATTTTTTTCATTTGTACGTCACTCATGTTGTGTCATGACAACTCGGCAGTATATGTATATAGGTATTTTCTAAATGCCACTGGAGAATTGTTACAAATATAAAGAAAAGGGAATATATATTTCCTCTTGTGATTCCGAAAAAAAGAACTTTTACACAAGAAGAGCAGGATAAGTGAACTCTTGTCTGACGACTACTAATGTAAATAACTTTTGGTGAACACACAAACAACTGCAAACTTGATCGTGCTATAGGTACTTCCCCTAATTCGTAGTTGCCGTACACGATTGGTGTCTACCTTTAGCGCTTACACAAGTTGATCAACAAATCGAAGCAAAGCTAACTATCTCAGCCTACTCTGTTTCTAAGAAATCATTTTCACCGGGTCGACGACCATGCTCACTGAAAACCATGTTCACACTGACGTACAGCTAGAAAGAGATCAAAGAAATACAAACCTTCAAGGTGCATCTAGGTGGGTCAGCGTCGCACTGAGGATGATAAATTTCGTTAGAATTATAGTTTTCTGTGGACTTTACACAGTTAAAAGTTTTAACATCAACAGCAGATGTACAGAAAATTGTCGTCAAGATGATCAACTTCACAGAAGTCTTTGGTAACATTCTAGAGTCTCTTTTTGGTCGCAACAAAACCACCGAGAACTGAAAGTTCCCACCTCACGCTGACAACCTCGAACATTACGATAAACGTTCTCCACCGAACCCAGCAACACCACTGCCCTCGGCCACACACTTGTATGATCTCTTGTGATTGGACCACGAACTCGTATCACGTCCGTGATTGGACCGCGGTAGGTCATGTGCACTGAATCGGCTGCGCTCGCTGACCTTAACTTAGATTCTACGAAACAAGTCTACCGGTACGTGCATTTTTTTTTTTCTGACAGTTATTATCAACTTCCGAGCAAAAGCACTTTAATACATGACTTTAATAACATTATCTTAAAGCAACGAAAGCATGCAGCTGAAAAACTTCGCAAACCAGTGCGTATTGCTACTGCATCTACCTAGCGCGCTGTTCTTTATCAATTCCAAGAATTAAAAGTACGGATGCGCCAAGATAATCGTGCTGACCGTATTTTGGAGGGTTAAATCCGTTTTAAAACCACCAGTCGCAACGCACTAACGTGGTAAACAGGGCAAGAATAGGAGTCTGTGCTGGGTGGATCTGTACAATAACACATAACAGGCATGCTATATAAATGTACATGTATATATACTTAATTCCTACACAGTCGCGTGCCCTGGTTTTCTTATCCTTCACATGTTGTCCATTTAAGAAAATAACACATGGAATGTGAATGATATCATGATTTGCGAAACAGCTTGTACTTCATATAGCAAACAACTCAAGAAAATCAATCAAGGAACTTTAAAGAGTTAATTGTCATTATGCAAAAGCAGTGTACGTAATCACGAATGTGTATATATCATATATACATATATCCGTTGTGAAACCAGTTATAGGCGATTTCGGAAAATTATGCATGCAGATGACCTTCACCCCACAAAAACTCCAGACCACTTCCGGTGTTGATGTTTACTGTTGATGCACGTAGCGTTCTTCGACCATGCCGGCTCTTAAAAGTAACAATGATGGTAAATTTTGCTGTGTACCTCAATGTACAGTTAAAGCCTACAAATGTCCGCCATTATCCTTTCATGGAATTCCGAAAGATGAACAAATGAAGAAGCTTTGGCTTGTAAGAATTTGGAGAGACGAAGGGCCACTCTTTCGGGTAAGCATGATCGAGGTTTCAAATTCCCAATCACTATTAGTCTTTTTCTTCTTTCGCAACATCACTTTTTTTCCATGCCATCTGAATCATCGTTAATCTTTCTAATTGATTTAAAACTATGATTTCAGAATACCTATTGTGCTCGTAGTTTAAACTTACATCATGTGGCATAGCCATTTCGTATTACTGAAAACGCATTACATTTTATTATTAAAGTGCTGTTATATTAAAATGCTGCAGAAATGTTCAAAAAGGCTGACATATATTGCCAGTATTACAACTTATTTTGTAGTGAAACCTATATCTTTGTTGCTGCTGCATGACTAATTAATTTTCAATCAATCACGATTCCTTTACACTCTATCATACATAATTTAAATAGAAGGATTATTAGTTTCACAACATAGTCAACAGTGATTAAAAGTAATGATGTGAATATCACTTAAAAAACGGCTTAAAGACAAAATCATAAGCACAAAATCATACATGTGTTTTGGTAAATGTTTATGATAACATGACTATATGTTTTTTCCTCAGATCAGAAATTGGACAAGGGTTTGTAGCAGGCTTTTTGTGCCAGAAGATTTTTGCCCTTTGACCTTAAAAGGAAAACAAAGAAGACTTTAATCAGATGCTGTACCAAGTTTGTTTATATGGAAAAACTTTCAATGTGTAAAAGAAAGAAATCAGCCTGCAGTTCGCCATCCCATGTCACAAGCAAATGCCAACACAAATCAGAGGTAAACTTTTGTTGCATTGTATTAATGGATGATCTTGTAATGAAAACAGACAGAGTGTGATTACTTAATCATTTTTCTGTATAAGGATATTGCATTCTATGTTTTTTAAAATTGGTATGCAACCGTGCTACAACTGTCTGAATTGTTTTGTCTTTTAATCTCATTTATTGTAAACTACCTGTTTGCTTTACGCAAGATGAGAATGTGTATTTTAAAGAAAAAAGTATTGATCAGTTCAGATGTGCATGGAGATTGCTGTCCAAATCACACATAGAAATACAAAGATAAATGCAAAGTGCTTTTATAAATCACATTTAATATCATCACTGTTAAAAAAATATGTAATAATATTAACACATCCTTCTTCAGACACTTTGACTATTAACAAGTCTCAAGAAATATTTTCATTTTACAACTCACAACTCAAATCGAAAACACAAAACACTCCCATTCCTAGTGTATTCATGAGACGAAAAAAAAAAATCAGTATATCAAAATATCTTGCAAGTGATCTGTCACTTACTGAATTCAGTAGGTTCACTTCTGTTCATCTGATTGCAGAAATTACTGCAGGTTCACCCCTGTCAAATATTGCTAAGTGAATTGTGCAAAATTAATCATTTCATGTGGTAAAATATTTTTCCTTTTCATCAGTGAAAACGTGGATGCAGATACTGCAACAGCAGACGCAGAGCCTGCAACAGAGGCTATTAATTATTATATGAGCAAGAGTAATTTATCATGTATGACAACATAGATGTGTGTGTGTGTGTGTGTGTATATAATGTATGCTAAATTATTGCTCATTATACTCTGAATGCAAAAAATTTGGAATCGTTTCTTACAGAATAAAAAAATAAGGAAATTTATCTTTTGTATGCTCTTGTCAAGTATAAATGTTGACCGTCTCTTTTGTTAAAGCATAAAGTTCTCGTTATGCAGATCTTGTACAACACAAGAAATAAAATTCTTAATCAAACAACAGGAACTTACTATCTATCTGTGGCAGCTTTTAAACTCTCAACAAGACAAAGGGCAGATGGAAACTCTGAACACAATGGATTGTACCTGTATGTATTGCAAATACTATGGTCTGATTTCTTGTCAGACTTAAAGCTGTGGATTTTGATTTCATCCACTGCCTCCCCTCTTATCTTTTCTCCTCTGGAGATGTGCCATGTCTGGGGCAGTGATGTTTTTGCAGCATCCTGCAAATGAGAAACTGATGTAGATGATGGAATATTACACAGCAAACAAGTAATACCTGCTGGCAATATTTTCTAAATTTTCTATTATTTTTAATATAAGAAACACTTGACAAAAAATATTTCACCTAGAAATAGTCTCAGACCATCCCTCTTCATTGTCAAGATGACCTCAGGAATGTAGTTTGTTCCTGTTATCTTAAAATGAGCAAGCTGGTACAGCAAGCCCACAATATGTCCACAGTGCCCACTCTGGCCATTAGCACATGTGCAGCATCCATCAGAGATTGCTTTTGTGGCATTGATTGAGACCTGGTAATCACAATAAAACAATTTCAATTTAACAGTGCTTTCTTTGATGAAAACATTATCATAGACAATTTAGAAAATTTTGCATTAGGAAAAGAAAGTTTGTTTTTCACTCTCTCTCTCCCTCCTGTGAAATTATGTTTCACTATGCCTTTTAACAATTATTTTAGCGAGAAGAAAATTTTCACCATCACTAACTTCAAGTGTGAGGGGAATTCCAGTTTTCGTGTATGATCTGTAGCATCGAGATGCTGCTTGACAACCATCGTTTTGGGGATTCGGTGCAACTGTACTTTTTCTTTTTTTTTTTAAATCGGATAAGTCCTTGTGCAGAAAAAAAAACAGAAAAAGCACCACAGGATCAGACACAAATGATAAAATACCTTATATAAAACAACAGTAAACAAGTTGTTTTTTTTTTTTTAAAAAGCCTGGATAGACGTCAGTTTACCGCAAATGTAAACAATGCACGTTTCGACTTCCACTACTTAAAATTAACTTTCTCTCATCAAACTACTTCAGTATGTGTTTTAATATATTTCTGATGTAAGAATATATTTAATTTTTTGCAATTATATTTACGAGACTGACATAGTCAATGGCACATTCAGACAAAAAGCTGGAATCACAATTGCACATTCACTCTGCAAAGTGTCTGCTTACCCCATACGTTGAATATATATTTCTCGGCGAAATAATTGTATCCACCCTCATGATTGCGTTTTGACGAGCTTCTGCAACTAAATTCTTCGATATCTCTGAACGAAATATCGGGTACGCATTGCATATTTCGACAGGACACAGATGGGGTAAACGACTCGGCCATGGTAGCGAAGTGTAAACAGGAAGTAGCGGGGGTTTCTTGTTTCTGCGCATCTCTTTCTGCGCACCTAATTACGAAAAGGTCCATAGCGTTCACTTATCCTGTATTTAAGGAGACACTAAAAATATGTAACAGTGGGTTAGTAAGCTGGGGGGAAGGGGAAAACTTCCTGCTGACAGTGAACGCTCGACGTTTCACATTCCTGCCTCGATCGGTATCTTTTTAGGTGGTGGGGGGCTGCCTTTATAATTTGCCCCCCCCCCTCCACCTTCCAACTCGATCGTTTCTAGGCAGCGTCAAGAGCTCGCCGAAATATACGTAAGGTGACATATATATCTCAGTTAACTGAAAATTATAGTCCTCGTGAAGAATGCTGATTTTTTTACAGTGATCGAGTTACCGCGGATTCTTAAAAATCAATCAGCCGCATGCATAAAGGTGTGAAATACTCGGTCAGTTTTGATTTAACTTTACCATTAGGGCAGCTCGTATGCGTGGTTGGTTAGTATAATTATATATATATTGGTCAGCTGAAATTTAAAGATATATATGAACTTTATGCACACACACTGCATATATAGGACGGCGGTGTACGCCTTCTGTGACACCAATAGAATACTATCGATCGTTGGTCTGCATGCAACAGTCGAATCAAATGAACGTGCTTTTGATTCTGTGCACAAGTATAGTAAATATTAATGTAAATTAAAAGGCAGTGGGGGGTAGGGTGAACCTATTCGTACTTCTTTGTCACTTAATAATTCAGTGTCCAAGCTTAAAAACAACAGTTAATTTAAGGTATTATCATCGATTCATTGTAGCTATAGAACTATTAAGTGCCCTTTCGAGCAGTAACATGAATCTGTACATATCTCTTTATACACATCCGTGCTAACAGCAACTGCATGGGTGAGCGGAGACCACGCGGGCGCTCTCTTTTTTTCTGTCCTCGAGTATATTATATATTTTGATGACATCAGTACATGAAACTGCTCAATAAGTTCTGGAATTCTTTAGATAAGATGCAACTTTATTCCAGAGGGCAGCTAAGAGCATGCTCCTTATAAGGAGTTTGAGTATGCGCTTTACAAATTTACCATTTATTATTATTACTACCAAATAGACCCTCTTACGTACAATCGTAATCCAGGCTGTATACATGATCGACAAAGTTAAATTATAACCACTATAATATATGAGCCTATATACATTGTGATTAAAATTATTATTTTTTGATTGTCCAGACGGTATTCCTAGAATTATTTACAGAAATGAACTGATTTTTGTTTTAACTTAGCTTTTTTGGACGATGTGAAATTGCTGTATTAATTCGGCCCTTAGCCTTGTGGTCTGGTATTTCAAGTGTGCGATGGAAGACGAATACGTAGCGAGACATTTTACAAGGGGACAGTATCCAGGAGGAAAGGGGGAGGGGGCGACGGAAATAAGCCGCCATTTTCAAAAGCTGAAAAGAGTTGGTCCTGTGGAAGTGGTGAACGTGAAATTATGACCATCATGTAAACTTCGTTGTAATGAACTCCTATAAACCTGGATTACCCAAGCCTGTGCGGTTTAAGGGAAAGTTGCAACATGGATTCAAAAAATATTTTCAAGTAAGGAAGAATTTAACATTTTCCCGATCAACAACTTTTAAAGGAAAGGGAGGGGCATGGAGTTTTGTTTTATGACTTGATTAGTGTAAAATGACTTGCGTAACATACTTAATACTAAATTACAACTAAAAGCTTAAGTAGCTGTAAAGCTATATTCGTCTTAGACCTTTTTATTGTTCAATTTGTACATCAGACTAATATCCGGTCTGACAGACGACGGTTATGTCATTGCTTTAAGGAAGTCAATAGTAATAATCATTATAATTTAAAAGGGAATCTATGAAAGAGGCATAAAAAATTATCAAATTAGCTTGTATTTGCATGGTGTAGTATTTTTATTGTTGTCGTACTACTTCTAACGGCTGGGATAATGTAATTTACAGCCATTTTGCCATTAGTATTACCTACATTCTCAGAATTGGTAAACTGTGCAACATTTCCACTGGTTTGTATCCTATTGTTCAACAGAATATCAAGATTGAGTTTTCTGTCCCCTTAAGCTTCTGATTCTTTTCTTTAAACTTTTATTACAAAAAAATCAGTTATTTTCAAAATTAAAAATTTATGTTCATAAACATTACTCCTAAAACCCCCTTCCCACCATCCTAGTCCTTTTTCACACCCAGCTCTCCTTTATCATGATACTCTCATTTTTTTTAAATTTTATTCCCTATTGCGTTTTCTGTAATTGTTGTTATGCATCATTAGTACTGATTATTCTTTCTTAGTTCATGTATTATTTGTTTTCCTGTCTCTCATGTGCTGTCCATGCCTCGTTCTTGTTTTGAGGGGCTAAGAGCATGCTCATTAGGATTGTGAGTACGCGCTTTACAAATTTAACATTTATTATCATTATATGGTCACAGGCATAAAATTTCAATTCAACCACAGCCCTCAGTTGATTTGACCTCTGAGTACAGAAGTTACTAAAATAATTATCCATAACAGATATATATACAGTGTTCCCTCGCTACTTCACGGTTCATCTATCGCAGATTCACTACTTCGCGTTTTTTTTGAGTGAAGTATCGATCGATACTTCCGCGCTGGGAATTATCGTTCTACATAATACCATAGATATTTCAACAGAAGAAAGACGAAAAATTTAGCTATATTAGTATTTCTATTAAAATATCATGGTAATTTTGTAGATAGTCAGACGAAAGAAATAATTGTGTATGAGAAATCCATTGCTATGCGTAAGCGACGAGCCATGATTGGTATCTCCCATCTCGCATCCAGTTCGCATCACACCTCTGCAATCTGGCTAAGGAACTGCAAGAATGATCACAAGAATGGGACGATAATATGGTTCGGTCTGTTACATTTCGCAACATGGTTGAAGACATCATGGCCCCCTACAATGTGCGCTTCAGTGAGAAAAAGAAGCAACGGCGGCAACTGCCGATAACGATGTTTTTTTTTCGGCCTTGTCAAAAACAGCCATCAATTCCTGCTGCTGCTACACCTTCAGAAACCACCGAAGAAGTGAAAGAGGTGCCCCAGAAAACGGCAACGCTGTCTGAAGAGGTGTAAAAATTCGTAATGAGTACAGTTATAATTGTTTACACTTAAGTGTAATTGCACTGTATTAATACCATGATTAATATATTACTTTACACTAACATGATATTGTTTTACATATATATATGTTATTGCATGTATGTCCCTAATTCGTGGAAATTCGTTTATTGCGGCTGGTCTTGGAACCTATCCCCCGTGATAAACGAGGGAACACTGTATATATGTAATAAAAACTGCCCTTTCGGCCAAGACAGTATGGAAGACAAAGAACATTTTGTTACAACTTACTTTGTCTAGCCTATGTCAGTATCAGGGCAAAGTATCTTGTACCTTTGTTAAACAGCAGGTTTCAGCAGCCTACGTTTGTATTGCTGTCTCTTGCAGAAACAAATGCTGTAAGAAATATTGCAATGTATATATTGTCTTTGCACAAAGGATGCGTAGCGAGCTGATAATTGATAATGGGAACATTGGAAATCCCCTGTAGTGTGACCTTATTTTGTTAGACCCACAAGCTTGACCTTAAAATGTTAAGTATGCTGAGCTGATGGCCTACTAGTACAACAAGTTTGTAGGGGGATTGTGTTTGTGTGTAAATGGGTGAAGATGTGAGTGCATCAAAATATTTACAGAGAAAGACTCCTGCTGACAAGAGTGATTGTGTTGAGGTTGATATACCTTTATGTTGTGCGTAACACACTCTATCTTCAGTTGAGTCCATGACCACAGTTTGAATGACAATGCTATGAACACTTGGATTAGACCTGATTGCATGTATGTTCATATGTATTATGTGTGAAAATAAGCTGAGTGGTAATAATGATATGCACCAACCCTCCAAGCAAGGCAGAAATCATCAAAGCCATCAAGTCCTTGAATTCTGGCAGGGCAGCAGGCCCAGATGGCATTCCTGCTGAGGCACTCAAGGCAGACCCAACAGCTGCAGCAAAGATGCTACACACCCTGCGGCAGAAAATTTGGGAACAGGAGCAAGTTCCAGCAGACTGGAAGATTGGCTATCTAGTAAAGCTACCAAAAAAAGGAAACCTGATACATCAACTGGTGTGGGATTACGCAATTGTCCATTCCTAGTAAGGTGCTGACCAGAATCATCCTGGAGAGACTGAAGAATGCCCTAGACAAGAGACTGAGGCAAGAACAGGTAGACTTTTGGCAGGGTAAATCATGCACAGACCATATCACTACACTACGAAATATTGAACAGTCCATTGAATGGCAGTCACCACTCTACATGACATTTGTGGATTTTGATAAGACTTTTGACTCCGTAGACAGGGAAACCATCTGGACGTTGATGTAGCACTACAGATTTCTATCAAAATTCATTGCCATCATCCAGCAACTGTATGAGGACTCGACGTGCCAGGTGATCCACAACAGAAAGCTGACTGACCCCTTCGAGTGAGGCAAGGTTGTATTCTCTTGCCAGCAACCTTCCTGATCATTGTAGACTAGATCGTGAGAAGAACAACCTCTAACAGTGACACAGGTTACCCAAAGATGTTCAGATTATAACGTTATGGTTCTGTTAAAGTTCACACGCTCTGACACTTAGTGTCAGCACCATTACCTTCTGCCAGCTCTAGGATGTGAGATGTGCCTCAGACTATCTTTGCCATTAGTCACACTTGTTTGAAATTCACAAAGCTTAATGCGTTTCCGCATCGGTTGTCAGACAGTCTGTTGGTAATAGTCGAGTTGGCAACTGATCGAGTCATTTGGTGACCGAAATAAGGTGATAACCCTGTAAGAAAACTATGAAACTGGTCTACGGTGTGCAGGAGCCATTAATGGCCTTGCTTCATACTTTGCATCATACGCCCAATGTATGTGTATGTACAGCGCGTTGTGTACTGCAAAAGGTGCGGGGTTTACAGGTGCTCATGTGGAATCTCGCACTAACTGCGAGGCAGTGCTTCTAGTTAAGCATTTGATCCCCAGCATTAGTCGCGTCTAATCCTGCTTAAGCTTTGTTGAGTGCTTTTAGCGATCAAAAGAAACGAACTGCCGCCTAGTTCTTACAGCGACCCCAACCCCCATTGTTCATTTGGCCTATTTAGGAGGTTAAAAAAAATACACTTAAACTCAGCGACGATAAAACCGAAGCCCTCATATATTCGAGAAGAAGAAATCATTGCTCGTCAGTCCACCAAATCACATCAAGGTGGGAAAAAAACCAACATCACCTTTGCGTCATCCGTCAGTCTGAGATTCATTGTCACTGCAGACATGACCCTTGATAAACAAATTACAACTGTCTGTCAGTCTGCCTGTTATGATAGACAAGTTACAGCTATCTGTCAGTCTGCCTATTGTGAGATTAGCTGGCTACCCATCTTCTCTCCTATTCAGTACAAACTGTGTGTCTTAATTTCTTTGCAGGTCCTGCCCTATTTCTCAGAACTTTTCCCCTACAAATCAGCCAGACAGCTAGGCTCTTCGTCTAATTTAAATTATTCATGTCACCAGAAAAACAACATACGGCCACATGATTTTTAGTTACTGTGCATCAAAACAATGGGAGCCAGGTGACGACTATTGGATCATTTGAATGTGCACTTAAAACACACCTCTTCCTTCAGCATTGCTCCTAGCAAACAGTCTACACAATGCTAGTCCATCTTCAACCACCACCTTTATCCCTTCTTTTATTTCGTCTATTGGCTTCTTCCCTGCTTGTCTTCTGCAGAATCACGATACACGAGATTTTTATGGCCTGATTCCTCTCTGCGTTTTCTATGTTTGTCTTTTATTAGTCACGAGTACTGTTGTTTATCCTTCCTTCCTTTCTTTGTTGCCCATGTCTAGTTTTTGTCTCAAGCACCAGGAGCTCACTCCTTACGAGCACGAGTATGGGCTATATAAATCACGCGTTTATTATTATTGTAAATCACTAACGCACTTGTGTGTCTAAGACGCTTGACCTCCAGCTTTCAACGAAAATTTAACAAAGTTTACTATCAAGCGGCATAATGCTAACGATTTGTTGTATTTCCTCAGATTAATAGGGAACTAGTGAACTACAAAGTGAGGTTTGTTTTAATCGTCCAGATTGTCGGGGAAAGAGGAAAATACAGTTTAAATGTTTGAACTCGGTCCTGAATCCCGTGAACAAAGACTTCGCGTTGATAAAGGGAAACCGGTATACCCAGTTTACTTCCCAACTCTCTCTGCTTGCATTTGGGGAGGGAACTTTTTCCCCCTTTGGCCAGAGTGATCCCAACGCGACGGTACATACCGCTTGTGACACCTGTCAACAGCGAGAACAGGAAAGACGTTACTCAAAGACGAGCGAGCAGCGGCCTGGGACGCGTTTCCTCAGCAACAAAAGCAGCGTCGGTCAAGGGGTAACTGTCATCACATCGTCAACACTCTCCCCTCCTCCAGTCCTAACTCAGGAACTGGCGATTAATGTAGAGTGGAGGGAGGGTGAGGGTTGAACTTTAAGTATGGGACCCGATGTCAACTATGTAATTTGGCACCTTAGTCACAATCACAATTCTTCTGCGCTAATCTTTTTTTTTTTCTGACTACCCCGTGATCTGTGGAAACACATCTGAACTGCTCCTTACTTCTGACAACAGGCTTTTTTTTACCTGAGCAATTATGGGAGTATGAGTTTGCTAAAGAGGCAAATTTTTTAGTATCCTAAAGGAAAAAGTTTTACAAAAGTCGCTTTTGAATCATTTCAATGCGTTGCTCGAGCGATAAGACTTCGACAATGTTTCAGCGGTTTGGATTCAACCGCCAGAATTCGACGTGTACACATGTTTTCATTTGCAATCTGTATTTCCTCGTGTACAGTATCGTGGTCTTTTTTGTGAAAAGAATTTCTGCTGGCTCAGTGATCAGCGGTCGTCTCTTAACAATTTCATCATATTTTAAATGATTTTAGTTTTAAAATTGTGTTCACCGCATTTATGACCTTTTTATAAGACTTTTAACTAAACACAAGTTAAGGCGTAACTTGTTTAAGATTACAAATGTGTTGTCTGCTCCCAGATCATGGCCCTAAGCTAAAGTCAAATGAATTTGTTCATTTTATTGTTCAAGTTGATAAGTTACATAACAGACCACCTGCAAAGCTTTAAAACCCGGCTGATTGCGCAAATTACCGTGTTGACCTGGTCACTTGGATCCCTGGGTTGGCCTTTGTTAAGGAACGCGGCTCAGGATGAGCTCAGGATGTAATTAAGTGACATTTTCACTTCCACGGCTGCGGCTGCCCCGAGGCAAGTCAACGGTGCGTAACGTTAGGCAATGGGACAAGTAGGTTAGTTCATGAAGTCCTTGTTTTACGCCCTGCGCCCCGGCTGGACAGTCTTCTCGAAGTACTCGGCGAGGACATCGCTTGAACTTTACCTCGTGGAGTCGAAAGGGTTGTTAACCTTGTGTTTCTAAAGTGTGTGGCTATAACATCCCTTGTGCTGGACGTTGCTATACCGCATTGTCCTTGTTCTCTCGGCAATCGGGGGAACTTCGTCTCTGACATGGAGGCTGACGAAGATGTCGCCCTGTCGTCGAAACTGCAAAAGCTAACGCACAGGTATCACCATCGCTATTATCGAAACTAGCAAAGCTAACAGGGATATTAACAGTTGCCAGTTTTCCGCTTCGGAAACCTCGGCCTGTATACGCAGCAAGTAGAATCAAGTTTCGGTAAACGCATTCTTATGTCAGTCATGCGGAAAATTTTTTTTCGGGAAGGGAGTTGTTATCCCACGGGGTTTTTTTTCACCCCTTAAGAATGTATTTTTTTTCTGTATTTAAACCAATAATGTAAGGCAAACGTACTCTCAGTACAGTGTCATTGAAAAGAGACGGGCTTGGGGTTCGTCAGCTTTATGGCTTATAAAGATGTGCTTATAGGTGGTGGGAAACTGCCATGGGCTGGAAGGGTAGGTGATAGGAGAGAAAGAAAAAAACATACGAGAATTACCCATCTCAAGTTATTTTAGTGAATGTATTAGTTTTAAGCCGTTTAATAAGTTTCCCATTAAAAGAAATGTCGCTTTTAACTGTAAAATGATCATAGTTGTAGTTTTATATGTCCCAATAGTTAAATATCATGTGGAAGTCTTTACATGACGGTTGTGTCCAAACTGGGTCAAACGTTCGTCCTGACTTATCTCGTTAAGAACTGTCTTCACTGGGAGCTATTGAAAATGATGTCAGGATTTGTTTTTGTATTTTCCCCTTCATTGTCCAGGGGTTTCCTTTTGAAAAAAAAAAAAACCCACGCATTATATGGAGGCCTACATGGTGTGTTCTCACTTTAATAAAAAAAAAGTTATATGGGCTGCCGTGTATCACGTGATGCAATACCTCAAGCAGTCTCAGTTTTGCTGTATCTGTTCAACGGCTTCTTTAACTTTCGACGAGGTCAAAACCTTTGGGGTGCTGGTGACAGTATCGTGGGTTTGGTGGTGGTGCTGGTGGTGGTGGGGGTAACAGATAAAACCTCATTTCCCTCTCGGCCATTCTTCCACCCTCGCTTGAACAAATCCAGCTAAAATGGTGGTGCTTTTCTTGGGTGGGATAGTGCATTGTAGAAGACAACATGATACCGTTTGTCAGCACTAGACACGAAGCGTAGATAATGAACACGGCGTACCTGCGACCTGTAGAATGTGAACGTGCAACAGGTAGCTGCTGGGTATAGCTCAGCGTTTTATCTCGTAGGACGTAGGGCAATCAAGAACAGGAAACTGGTCATTCTTGGTAGTCGATACGCTATCGTCCAAGATTACGCGAACAGTGAATCATACATTGATGAATTTTTGTTTTATTGTTTGTTTGCTTTTTGGGGGTAGGATGTGGAGGGGGTTAGAATGTCGCGCAAAAGGAAAAATAAAGATTTGTCAAAATGTTGAGATTTACGGGGTAGTGCTCGCCCCTAATATTGCTCCACGCCAGACAAATTAATTCTTATTGATTCTTAACCTGTTTGATGTTGGTCGGGGTTGACTGCAGTTAACAAGAAGCAAATTAAAGTGCGAAGGCGCCACAAGTTAAGCACAGCAGTGAGTTTTAAGTGACTTTTTATGGAGGCATTGTTTTATACAGGCAGTAATTACAGCAATTAGTTTTGTTCCAAACAGGGTACCAGAACTGAAGCATAATACAAGGCGACTGTCGTGGCAGTCAGCAATGGAAAATCCGATCCTGGTGAGTCAGCAAGGCATAGTGCATCAACGCTTATCTTTCTATCAGTTCCCACCACAACCACTTTTCTTGTTGTGCGTAAACATTGTGTGTGGGTGTGTGGGTTCGTGCGCGTCTAGTAAAGAGTGTGTGTGTGTGGGGGGGTATGATTTGCCAAAACAATGCTTCTATTTTAAGCATTCGAGTCTCTTATGTGAACCCTGTCTATGTGCATAATACATGAATCAGCTTAAGAGTGTGACTCATAGACGTGCACTATGTGAAATTATACTAAAAGCATGACTTTCTTCTGTTGCAGCGAAAGCGCAAACGGAAAGATGAGGATGCCACTAGTGTTCAGAGCCTGGATGTCGGGTCCAACACCAAGGTAATGCTTTGTTACATTCTTTAAAGGCAGTTCTGTAATACTAGCGGGTTTGTCGAAGGGACAGGGTCTTCAGATGCGATGAGGGTACTCAGTGTGTGTGCGTGAGAGAGAAACGACAAATATTTACGACTGAGGGTAATTAACAGAATAAACGAAAAAAGAATATCAACGAACTACGCTTTTTTGTATTCAGTGGTTTAGAGGAAAGTGCTAGCTGGTCTGAAGATCATATTTAACATACAACTTGTAATTGGCGGACATGCCAGATTATTTCACTATTTCGCAAACATCGATTTAGAAGACAGGAATGGCACCTAGAATGTAGAGCTCCTCTCACACGAGGCCGCGAAATGTAGGATTTTGTGACGTGGACAAGCCCGATCAATGTCTCGGCGGCCCTCCATCTAGAAACTGAGAACGCAGACGTCACCACGTTTTCCATCCCTTGTCTGGCTCGCTTGCATCCTTAACCTTTGCCGTGGTGGTGAACTCGTTGGGTGAAACGTGGCCGTTCTTGCCGTGGACTCGGAAAACAAGACTCGGCACTCACAAGTCGATCGCTCGCTTCAGTCGCACTCGTGGTCTTCCCAGTAACGCAATGGCGGGTGAGCGGCGAAACACCGTTTTAGATAACCCGATTTAGGTGAGCTGCGAGTGGTCGTTTTTTCATTAACCCTCTAGACCACCACCACCCCACACACTACCCCCCACCCTGACAGAGGGTAGAGATAAAAATGTCCTGTAGGCGGATGGCCAGAAAAGCCAGCAATTTCGATGCAGTAAAATGTGTTTGCTGTTCTCCCCCACATTATTGGAATGTCACACCCCACGCCTGGTAGATTTCATGAGAAACCTGTTCCTAAAAGTGGGGGAGTGGAGGATAGGGGCGGGGTAGACGAGGGGGAGGGGTACACTAAGGCATCAATGGAGGCGACCAGAGGGAAAGAAGGGAGGGTTGCTGCGTGAAGAGAAGAGTAGGTTGGGGACGGGTATAACGCAGCGAGGCAGCCGCTCTGGTATTGATCAGAGCTTTGGAAGTGGTGGTGGTGGTTGTGGTTGTGGTGGTGGGAGGGATGTTTTCTGGTTTTAAAAAAAAAAGTGAGCCATGGAGTTTGCGTCTTCAGTACGTCCTCCGTGCTCCACATATCGGGTGGGCAGGCTAACATCGATTTTTCTGCCCACCATCAGTCTGGGAGTGGGCGGTGCTCCAAGAGGCATCACTCCCCTGTGCCTGTCCAAAATTCTGCTCCAGTCACTGGGGGAGGGTGTTGGTGTTCGCCATCGTTGGGCTAGCTGCTTTCGGATCGGATATTCGAATACCGCAGTTGCCTTGCTGAGCAGCGCGACTGCTCAAACATCGCGTTGTCAAAAACGACGACGCCGGGGTTCTGAGTACCTCAGTAATGACGGGCTTCGCGGCACGGAGTTAGTTCTTGCAAGTGCATGCTGATCGTGATATAAGCTTTGTCACGGTCATGTGTTAATAAAGACTTTTTATTTACAGCTTTTTTTTTCCCTCTCTCTCCTTTCTGGCTGCAGGTGCGTTTAGTCAGTGGTAAGGCTCATGTAACGGAATAGTAAAAAAAAAAATGTAATTTTTCTTGGCTGTTCCTTTTTTCTGGTATATTAGTCATCATTGTAGCCTCGTAGTTCACATCGGCTTTTGGTGTGTTATTTTTCTGATTGTCGTACTAGAAAAGGGCTCTTTCAGAGGGTTGCTGTGTGATGCCACTGGGGAATTTGGCCCTGTCCTTTCTCTCCACTCCCCTTGCCCAGTCTCTCCCCGTAATCCTGGTTCATTCATGAATTCAGTGTGTGGTCGATGTCACTACGCACTCCTGGCATCACAGATACGTTGGGTCATATCTTTTATATGGAAAGCTGCTGGAGTGCAGGAAAATACATTTTCTTCTTTAAGATAACGTAAAGATGACCTGCCTCTAATTTCTCCTCTCTCTGTAACACACACACGCTATCGATTAGCAAATAGGTTCACTACGCGGCCGCTCCTTCCAGCAGTGTTTGGGGGAGAGGAGTTGAGGGCGAATGAATGCGTGGGAGGAATTTTAAAGAACGGAGGAAGAAAGGCGGGGTTTGTGTTGTCAGGGGAGGCGGGAAAGGGTAAGTTCTGGACGATCCAAATCGGCAGGTCATCTCAGTGACAGTCCACTCTCAGAAAGTAAGTGGCAATAGCAGCACCAGCAGCAGCAGCCGCCGCCGACACGCAGGGTAGTGGGTGGGTGTTGGGGGTGGAGGTTGAAAGTGCTTCCGGTGGCGGACTGGCTGGATGTGGAAGCGGCGAGGCCTCGGCGGACACCGTGAGATGACTGTGTCACCGAGGCCGTCTCCCCAAAGATCTACAATCAAGCGAAAATGGCAGGGTGCGCCCAGTCTTAACTGACCTCGACGCGCCGACCGCCAAGGACTTCCTCCAGTGGGTTGCGCTGTCAGCACGTCACACTCGGAGAGACCTCCACAGTAAACGACGCGCGCCATAGTGGGCATCACTGAGCCAAAAAAAAAAAAGACACCTGATGAATGTGCTGTGTTCTTGACGGAGGGAACTGTGCCTGGAGTGGAAGCTGCTTGCTTGACTTTTTCTGGTTTCGTGGGCACCCGGTCTCTTTCACACTTCCCATTTTCTCTCTCTTTGGACCTGCCGTTGACGTGGCCCTATTGGCAGCCTTGTCTTGATCGACGGCCCGGAGAATATGTGCTCCGATTTGTTTGAGAAGAGCCCCGAGTGTTCAGCGCTAGGACTTAAAAAAGAGGATTGGAAAACAGCGTTGGCAGGCAGGATCAGTGCCCACGCCTGTGCCTTCTGCGTGAACCATGGCAGAGAGGCACTGCAGGTCTTGCCCTCCTTTCTTGCCTTCTTGCCAGTGGCCTCATGCTGCTGCTTCCCAGTGTCCTCTTGGGTAAAACTTTTTTTTAAACTGAAACCTTTGTCCATCTTTCATTTTTCATTCTTTCGTTTTGCCTCCTTTCTTTCACTTTTTTTTAAACCTTTGTTTCTTTCAGTTTAAACGTCTTCTATGGGAGGGCATATCATCAGATGTTAGATCAGCACTAAAGTAGACAATGATTACACAACCACTGTTATGCACTGCCATGATATTGAATGCGAAATTTGTGTAGATGATGATGAGTGAAAGCAACTCTGTGGAAACCACAGAGGTTACTTGGGTAGATCTGAGGTGGTTCTGTTATAGAAGTGTGGGTGGGTGTGTGTATGTTTTATGTGTGATCATGCAGTCCATGTACTCTGTGATCTGCTTCAGATTATTTGAGGTTACAGTGTTCTAGAGGATGCTGCTGTCATTTTATTTTTATTTTATGAATTATATAATGAGGACTAATATTAGTTATAGTTTGTGTAGTACACTAATTATGATATTACCGTGAGTCTGTAGACACTTGATCGCATAAGTAGTGCCTTGCTTTTTTTTCCTTTTTTTTTTTTTTTACAAACTTCATTGTGTTTTTTTGATGCAACTAGTTTTAAATTTTTCATTTGGCATTATCTTTAGGGCTGTGTTTCTTTATTTTCTTTGATGTAGAGTAAAAAGTCGAGGCGTTCAATACTCCGTGTGTCTTCTTCATTGGTCAATCTTCTTTCACCATCCAAACCTCAAAAGGTAATTAGTGCTTTCTTCATTCACTTCCTTAATTGCAGTTTCTTTTTTTTTTTTCTTTTATAGTTTTTTAGTTGCATGTGTGTGTTTTTGAAGATTTATGTTGAAATGTGATACAGAAGGAGAACACAGCAGGTTACTTAGCAATCAATGCCCATTCTTACTGGAAGAGGTTCAGAATAAATTCTTTCACAAAATTGCTATCAAGGGACTGTCAAGCCTGGCAGCACAGTTTTGAAAAATGAAAGAAGATCATGTGATCATTTAGCTGTTGCAACTCATCCAGGAAGATCCTGTTGTCACTTCTCATTAAAGACATCATGTATCATGTCTGTTGTTGTAGCGAAACAGCTCCGGGTTCAAAATGCCAAACTCACCAGCAGCCAAACAGTGCATATCTCCATACAAAATTCCATCACCTTCCCCTGCTCAGCGTCGACTGACCCGAACTTGGAGTGACATGATGGCTGGGGGAAGTAGTGTGGCCAGCATGACTCCACAAGACATCAAACGGCAAGAGGTGAGAACAGTCATCATTGCAACTAGGTTTCTGGCTTTTTTTTTTTTTAAGTTAGCCAAAGCCTTTGCATCTTTAGCGCATCCTCAGTGCTCCCCATATTTTAACATTTGTTTTTCTTTGTTCATTTGATTTTTATATGGCTGTCCTTTCCTCTTATGACTCTTTTTTTTAAGGTACTATTGATGCTTAAAATTGAATATTCTCATTTATGTATCATTGACTGTTTATTTCTCACATCGTGGCACTTTGTGTCACAATGTTCTCCACTCAGTCAGTTGGTAAATGAGAGTAGGAAATTTATTGATTATGTCTGGATTTCAGGCCATCTATGAACTGTACCAGGGGGAGATTGATATTGTTGAGGACCTTAACAACGTGAAAAAGGTGAGCATTTTGCCATCTTCATTTGAATGGCTTCTTTTGATGAATGTGGACGAGCAAATGAAAACTGGCTGCTGACTCATTGGCTAATGTCACACAGTATAAATATAATTTTTTTTTACAGTGTCTAATATTTTACACAATTTCTTGGTAGATGCCACCTGACTTCATTTAGCTAGTCTAGGTTATTATTTACCTTTCTCACAATTTTCAAGTTAAGTTTTGTTTTTGTAACAGCTCTATCGAGACAGCATGCTAACGCTACATCTCTGTACTGCTGGGGAGCTTAGCCAAATCTTTGGCCCTATAGATGATTTGCTTCCAGTTCATGAAGGTGGGTTCTAATTCCTAATACTAATTTAAGAATGAAGTTATTTATGTGGATATGATGGGTGAATATTTAAAGCATATATTTAATCAACAATGAAAAGGTTTATTGAGAACATAAAATAATTGCTTTCACTACTTTTGCAGATCTGGCTCAGAGATTACAAGGACAGCGACAAACAGATGGCACAATGCAAGGTGTTGGTCAGCAGATTCTGCAATGGGTACGTTCAGATAGTTGCATATTCGATCATCCAGCATCAGACATTCATAGATGCAGATTTGATTACTGAGCTTCAGACATTCAAATTGATGATTCTGTCGGTCACAATGGTTATTATAGGTTACATTGAGACTATTCAACAATCAGCTTTTCTAGATCAGATTGTAAGCAGTGGAAATAGTAGTGCATGACTGCTCTCTTTCTCTATCTTGTGTGAATGTGTCAGTTAATGTGACTGTTTATGTATATGAGTGTATTATTTTACTGCAGAATTAAAATAAGTTTCTGTGCTTTATTTTTCTTTCAGGTGCCAAAACTTGTGGTTTACACTAACTTTTGTGCAAACCAGGTGTTTGGGAAAGCATTACTTGATGAAAAACGCAGTGATCCTGCCATTGATGACTTTCTACGGCGGTGTCAGGAATCACCCTTCAGTCGGAAACTAGACCTGTGGGGACTCTTAGGTCAGTCTCATTTACACCTCTTGACTGATGCATTAAAGCATGTTGCAGGAATGTGTGGTAACATTAGATGAAATCAGCACAGTTTATATTAACAATGACAACAACAGACTACTATGGTAGGTAAGAATTTTCCTTCAGCTTTGAGAAAGATGGTTTCACAAACCTACGCTATATAATAAAGCGATAGATGTAATGTGTGGAAGTGTTATGCAGTAGCAGAAGAATAGTAGCTTCCATAAGCACAGTGTGTGAGAGCTGGTGTGCATCCATCATGCATGTTATCTTGTCTGGATATATAAATGTGGGTCTTTATTTCAGATGGAGCAAGAGGGCGGTTTATAAAATATCCTTTGCTGATCAAGAGTATTTTGAAGGAGGTGAGATTTCTTCTCATTTCTCCACTGTCTGCTGTACCTTTCTATGTTTAAGTGTGTCGCAGTATTCTAGCTATTGTTAAATGATAATGTGTGGTTTAAGTGGGTGAACTAGTTCCTGTTCTTCAACTAGCCTGTGTGCATGCTTAAACTTCATCATTGGAACTGGAAATAAGCCATTTACCAAAAAATGTGTACCATATTAATGAATGACATTGATCTGTTCCAGACACCACATGATAATGAAGATGCACCACTATTAAAACAAGCAGTGAGTATCTATTTTATTATTATGATGCCATGCCAGCTTTCTTCAAAACATATTCGGTATTAATAGACAGTCCCTAAAAAACAAAGTCTGTCAAATTTTCTTGTTTCTGAAATATCACATGATGCAATAAAAACCAACCTTAACCCATGCTACATTCTTTCAGCTGGAGCAGCTGGACCTAATAATTCAAACTGCCGACACGTGTACTGGAGAAGCTGAGTGTAGTTTTTACAAGTCACGCCTGGTGTACATCTATGATGAACAGGTCAGTACCTTGGAATCTAGCAGGATGTGATGCATATGTATGCTGTGGCTGTAGAATTTGTCCACACACCCACAGAAAACATATTAACAGGTCTAAAATGTCCATTTAAATTTTGCAAAGATGACCAGGATTTTATATGTGCCTTGTAGACAGTTTTTATAATTTAAGACTTGCAAGTGTGTGAAATAACCTTTTTTCATAGGTCTTCAAATTTTAAAAAATCATGTTCTTATAATACAGAGAGTTCCTGAAATCGAGGAGTCTAAGGTCCTTATGTGCCATGGACACTTGCGGAACAACAAAGGCAGTGTAAGTTTCTTTGTTTCTGGCTTGCTAAATATACATGCCATCATGTACATTCCAGCCCTGGAGTGTACCTCATTACAGAACATAGTTTGAATGGTAGGAATCCTGTTTCCTTTAGACAGTTTTTTTAATATATTTATTTCACCCTATCTAACTTCTGTGTGAAACAACTTATAGGATGTGGCTATTTATTGATATTAGGGAGGTAGAGGGAAAAGAAACAGTTATTGGTAGCGGAGTTTGTCAACAAACAACAACATATGAGTAGACCATTATTTGCTAGGTTTACTTAAGTTTTCTTTTCTTTTTTTTTTTGAAGGATGTTTGTGCCAGCATACATGGATTTGACAAGCAAAAGGTTTTGGATGCCATTTAGAGCACCATTTGTGCAGTACGTGTGCATGTATATATCCCTGATACATTAGGGAGTTGATGTTTCGTTGATTCATGTATACGCATAAGCCTAATGTCTATTTGCGTGCACACATTACCAGTCAGTAACTGTTGATGTTGCAGAAGTTACAGCTGTTCCTGTTTGAGAAAGTAGCTGTGGTGACCCGTCCCAGCAGTCAAGGTCCACAGGTGTACCGTCAGCCTATACCTGTTACTCACCTTGTTGTTGAGGACCTTCCTGATGGAGAGATTAAGATTGGCTCATTCCGAAATGCATTTGGACCTGGCCAAACAGGTGAGAAATCTCAGTTAGGTTTTTTTATTTTATAAATTTCCAAGGAAAATAAAAGATTTATGCATGCTGAAGCTTTCTTTTGACTCACTTTGATCAATGGTGGTCAAAAGATCTATTATTTGATTTTACTTGCTGTTCAGATTTGATGTCCAAAGAGATTTCTTTTCATTACTTGAATCTCCTTTAAGTTTTTGGTTACATTCATAATATGATTAATATCACTTGAGAAGCACAATAATGTTGCATATATAGCCAAGTATTTGCAAGTAAATATGACTAAATCATTTTTGTTTTTATTTTCCAGCCAAGAATGTTTTGAGGGTATCCTTTACAGACAGTAAGATGGGTCAGTCCCATACCTTAATGGCCAATGATGAGCATGACAAACGACAGTGGATGCAGAGTTTTCAAGCAGTGACATCACACATTGTCAAAGTAGGACTGAGCATAGACCGTGATAAAAAGTGAGAGATCAAGAATGTTGAATTGTGATGTCAGCTGGACTTGCTTCAAACATGTTGATTCCCATGTGTGACACGAGGATAGAATGTGGCACAGGGGAGACACCTGAAACTTTTGGAAGCAGCACAGGCTAACTGGATACATCAGTCATGCCACAGATATGGATGTACATGTATCTGGAGAAAAACTGTCTTCCTGCAGAAATAAGACACCATTTATGAATACCTATTGATATTAGGGTTTCAAGTGATGCTGGGGGAAAAGTTCTGGATCATTACCATGCATATCTTACATGAGAATTTCAACAGCAATGCATGTATTTTAAAAATCAGATTTACAGCTTTTATTCGTGGTGTGAATGCAAGTAGACAATCTCTGTGGGGGTGAAAAGACATCCTTGATTTTGTTAATTTATGTGCTATTTAGATAACACAAATGTTCAAGAATTTTATGCCTATTCAATACACACAGTATAGTGTATAGTGTATAGCACCCTTGCTGACAGCATAATGCCATTCAGCCAGGACTGCCTAGTCTCATGCTTAACATCAGCTATGCATTTCAGCTTCTCTTACAGTGGAGGTGGGCAGTACTAAACTTTACAGTCAGCCCTCAGTATTCACAGGGTTAGGGGGGTACAGGCTTCCCCCTCCCACCTCCCCCAAATGTGGAAACTCCATCAAAATATTAGCCACCCCTCCCTTTAATGATAATATTGGAAACACAAAGAAAGAAAAACAATGTACCATGTATACTGTACTGCAACAGTATGTCTTATAGATTTATTCAACAATATAAGCAATTATATGGCATCCTAAGAGCACATAGTCACAAAGTAATTCCTAATGCTGGAACTTGTTACAAAATTTAACTTTTATAATAAATGTGTATATATGTATATTTATAAATGTAAATGATAAAAGTATAGTAAAAATACATATATTTTATGCATTTCTTACCAATTTTTAAAGTTTTCTTTATATTTTCTAGCCTATGCCATCTACAACTTACTGCAGTAGAGTGCAAAAACAAACTTTTTATTGATGGCAGACCTGCAAATAATCTAAACAACATCAGTGATAACCACAAATACTGAGGGTTGACTGTACAGGGTTTAAGTATATATGTGTGCCAGAAAGAGATCTGGAATCTAACTTGTACTCTTTGCTGAAGAGAATGAACTGTGCGTATCCACTATCATTTGAAAGGCCTTTCTAGTGTTAAGTCAACTTCTGCTACACTACTCGGTCAACGAAGCATGTTTTCAGTTTGTTTGGTGGTTGTAGTGACTTTACAACACCACAAGATTAGAACATCATGTTTGGATCATCATGAGACCCAAGAATTCTAGACCGAGGTACAAAATGTTTCCTGAGGGTTGGGGGTGAGGGAGAGCTAGAAACTGAATGGATGGAAGGATGTATTTGTGATGTGCATGTATATATATACACAGTTCTTGAGTGCCAAAGGAAGAGAATCATTTGAAAGCACAATAAGCAGGACTGCTAATGTGCTTTTGAGAAGTTACACATCTGTATTAGTTTGGATTTACAGACTGAAGCTAATCAGATCAAAAAGGTTTTTCAAAGTAAGCTTTCGTTTTTTCTCAAATTATGTTTTCAAATCCTATGTTGTTTGCATACATGTGTCTGCAGCAAGAGTTGTTTCCAACCAGAAAGTTTGAGCTTGGTTGTTTTTTTTTTTGTTAGATTCAGATTTGCCATAGTCAGTTTCTGTTTTTTTATGCTCATTTCTCATAAATGTGTAACTTGTGTGGCTGACACATCCATGTCACTGAGGTGGTTTTGTCATACAAGAGATAAAATGCCTGCATGTGTGTTGATGTATGTGGGGCTTTTGACTATGCAATACTCAAGTTTTGTTGGCATATTAAAAAGTGCTATGACCAAAGATGCTTGGATATCTGCTGATATTTGTTCACAAGAATTTAAGCCACTATACGTTGCATCTGTCTTTTGTCATGAAGGTATGCCAAGCCGAACTCCATCTTCCTGTCAACATATTTTCATTTTTCATAAGAATGAACAATATATTGCAGAAAATAGCTGCAATATCTGATTATTTTCATATTGATAGTTTTTCATTTAGACATGAATGATGCCAATATTTTTTGTTATTTGTTGTTTCTTAATTGCTTCTTTAAACTGTTTATTATCCTGAACCTTTTTTTTATAAGTTCTGATTCATGGTCTTCCTGGCTACTGAGGCAAAAATGAAATCGTTTTAAATCGCATACTTTAGACCGAATGGAAATGAGCAGTCTGTCACTATTAGTAGAAAAGTGCACTTACTCAAAAACATACATGCGTGCTAACAAACTACATTTTATTCACCATTCCTCAGCACTGCAAAGAAGCAGATGTAGCTGCAGTCTACCTTCACTGTATTTGCACAGCTGATTTCAGGGTTTGTTTTACAATGATCAAAGATTTTTAACATTATTTATAGCATGGAAACTTTTATCTTCATTACTTCCTCTCTGCTGTCAAGTTTGATAGAGCGAGTCAAAGCAAATTTGAGTGGTGCAAACATGATGACCCCCTCCAACCTACACTCTTAATTGTCATTTTAATTTCTTTTCCAGCATGTCTATGTTTTATCTGCATCATAGTGATTCCACATAGGAGCCTAAGGCTCAAAGCTGGCTACATGCTATATGTTTTGTCAAACACAGCCAACACTTCAGCAAAGTTTTGTTCTTAAATTAGTTGCTCACAAAAGAAAACTGTAAAATTTTCAGCAGCCAGAGCTCACCTGTCTACATTCCTTATTTTTTCACACCATGTTTGAGTCTATAACAAGATATTAAGCATATATTCATTGTTAACTCGGCTCATTTACAGAGCTCATAAAGAGTCAAAAACCATGTTTTCTTCAGCAGAATAGTCGGAGCTCTTATTTACTTCCTCTGCAGACATATTTAGTCAGCTGTGTACTTCTTTCCAAAATATTGATATGGAGAACTATCAATGTAGCTTTTGTTTCCATGTAAAATTGCAACATGGTTATATGCAAATTCTGTACTACCAAGAACCAGAAGTGCATCTTTCCCTATCTGAACTAATAGCTTATAAAGATTTTTATGTTGAGTGCCTTAGGACAATTTTCAAAAAAAAATCCATGTTGGCTACACAGTTTGTCTGCTGCTTGGATATGGAATTAAAGTGCCCTTGTTCTATTGGGTGTTAAGAGCTAGATTTTAAAGCAGAGACTCTATGGTTGCTTTGAAAAAATTACAAATAACTCATATTTTGCAGTCTGTTTTTCAAATGTATTTCCAGAAATTTATTGGTCACACCAGTCATTTTCTTAGGTACTCATCTGAGGTAGGAATTGATGACCACTATGAAACTTTCCTGTTACTTCCTGCAGTGATATTTAGTGTGGGACAACGTGTAATTTAGTTTCATGCGCTATGTCATTTTGAGTAAACATTATACTGTAAATATTCTGAAGATAAAAGCACATTGACCAAGCTTCTTTCCAAAAATGTGCTGATTTTATTTACTCAGTGATATGCAGCTCTTATCTAGTCTCACCTTAGCTACAACATTGCCACTTTCTCTCCACAAGTCATCACATAACAGTAAGAGTGCCTTGAGTTTCTGTAACTGTGTCAGCTAAGAAGACTTGTGTACATGTACTTCCATGTCATATTTCACTCCTAAACTTAAATTGCCAAGAATACATGGCCAGGTTATAGTTGATTTCTTATCCCAGAAAGACCCCTGCCACCTTAGCCCCCCAAAGAAACCACCATCATGAGCTTTGCAGGCAGCAAGCCTTCTTTCATTTAACTAATTCTTACAACTGTTCATCCAGTCATAAAGTCTCATGATTTGAACCCTGCTATAGTAATATGTATTTTTTGGCCTTTCTTCATCAGATTAGTGCAACATAAGCTATCTTCATAATTGTGTAATATTTTATGCGAAGAGCGAGCTGCATCTTAAGGCTTATCCCCTTCCAGCCAGTTTTTGTTTCTTTTCCTTAAAAAAGACTTTTGGGTGGTTTTTTTTAACCATGCACTGTTCCCAAAGTGTACTTTTTTCTCTCCATTCACTTACATTGTGGCTTTTTATAGCTAATGAATGATGATTTCATCTTGTAACATGCAAGTTGACTGGTCTAATGTACTGTTCATATATTGCATGCTTAGATTAACCTTGCCTTATTCTGCCAGTAGCAACAGGTGCAATGTCATAGTTATGGAGTATACTCTTATTATGCAAGTCGTTTCTAGTTCTTGTTGACGAACGGAGAGTGTGTTTGAGCGAGAGAGAGTGTGTGTGTGAGAGAGATTCATTCAAAATTGTGTTCTTAAGAGATGTTCTGTAAACAACGCACAAGTTCAAAATAATTTTTAAAACTTTAATCATTGTAAAATTGTATTTGTAGTCATAAATCATCTGTTTTCAGCACACAACTTTGAAATAATATTTTAAATTATCATTGTAAGTGATATATCCATAGTAACATACTGTACAACATGATATGCACATTTTGTATCCCCATGTCTAGCAGTGACTATTATTAGGCATAGTAAAATATCTCAGAACCATTGTACTTCGTTGTTTTCGCAAGATTAAGCTTGTTTAGTGTGATGTCATCAGTAACTTTTTTTTCTCACCAATGATTTTACTTCCCTCATCTAGCTATCAAATGTATGTCTCTTTCCTCCACAACTTTTGTCTTCTTGCTTTTAAGTCGGCTGCAGTAATGTTTTTGATACAAATGATTTGCTAAAATTTCCTTCAAGTACAAAAACTTTAAAGTGCACAATATATAAAAGTAAAGTGCTAGTGGGGTGCAATTTTTTTGTTGTTGTCACGATTGGGTTCAATTCTCTGAGCATGATATAAAAGTATAATTATTACAAAGACTAGCTAATGATTGAAGACTGAAGATGATGGGGAAATTTGTCTTCTATTATTGCTACTCTCATTGGACCAAGAGACCTAGGCATTTTTGGAAAGGAGAAAGCCACAAAATCTATGAATTGTCTCACTGAAATTTTTTTCCACATGAATGTGAATTTAACAATAATGACAGTTAAAATCATTGGCAATGACAAAGCAGGAGAAAACAAGGGGATACCATATTTTAACTCCCATTCCTTTATTATTGTTTTTCACACACTGTCTCCACCAAAATTACAGCACAACTTTTTAAAACATCAGACAATAATTTATTTACTTTTCTTCAATTCAGAAAGCATTCTTACCATCACATCATATATATGTCACATGGAATTGAATCATTTGCAAACTGAAAATATGCTTAAATTTGATCTAACCCTTTTATGTTATACAGCAAGTGCTAAAACTGCTTAGCCTATTAGCTGTGAGAGTATCAAAGTGGACATATTTTTTTCAGTGAGCAAATGATTCATAAACTTACTCTTAAACTTCTAAAAAAAAAACAAAATTGATGTCGCGGTTATTATATGGGTAATGGAGTTGTTTGATCAGGGACATACTGTTACAAATACAATGGAAAGCATAATAAAGATGCCTGGAATCCCAGCATGTGGCACGGCTCTATACTTTTTGTTACCATAGTAATACAGACATGGAGGCTGATGGAAACAGCTGTATGCTGTTTACACGGGATTTTTTCCCCACATGCTTTAAATTTAAGGCATCTTTATCGTCTAAAAGTAAGTTTGAGCTAGTGACTTCAATCCAATTATAGGATTTGTATGCAAATCATGATCATATAAACATTTGTGATGATTATGATAATTTTTGTAACATCATTTCTGGCTCTCATCCTGAAACAATGTGAAACAAAATTAGAAAGTTATCACTTCAAGTTTTTCTGATTATGACCTTCAAATTCCTTAAGCTATGGGTTCATGCTCATCTTTCCATTAAAAGGTGCACAGATATTGAAGTGGCAGTCATAACCTGCATAATGTTGACAGTTTAATTACAGCTCTAAAAATGTACTTATTTTGTGATTTCTGCAGAAAATTATGATAGAGGGCAAGCGGCCAGCCAGAAGCAGTCTATTTAAAAAGATTATTAATTTTTTTTTTCAACATCTGCAAAATGTCGTAAGTTGGGTTGAGCAATAGTGATGACATTTATGTAGCAAAATATGTCCATGAAAAATGTTTGGGTTGTAACTAAGCCAGGGTCGATATCAGGTCTTAATAAAGAGGTAACATAAAAGTTGCATTGTTGAGTAGTTCTTGGCTAAGCCGCCCATGTGCTGCAAAGTATTTCTCCCTTGGTTCAATAAGGTTTCGGAATAATAATAAAATCACTTATCTAGCTCGATTTTTCAAAGGGTGGTGAGCTCAATGTCACTGTTATTAAGTATTGCAAGTACTTATATCTTAAAAAGAAAAGGGCGGTACCAAAAAAAAAAAAATAAATAAACATAATGAGTATAGCATTGTGGATTTCACACAAGGAAAAATAGGAACTGTGATCTGCTTGATAACAAAAGTTCCAATCACAGATATTCACTAGTGAAAGGTAGTGCAAACACTATCCTGAATATTCCAGTAAAGGGGGACATGTTTGGTACAAAGTAGGCTGTTCTGACACAAATATTGAACATTTTGGTGTGTGCTACTTGGTCAGATAGGAGTGTCTCGTGAAAATGACATTGCTTTTGATAATTTCCATATTCATCCTTGCCATGTTCCACAAGAAATTGTCTTCATTAAAACCAAATTCAAAGAAGCATGATCACATTACCTATAATCTAAACAAATATATCAGATAAAGAAAATGATTGTCACAGGCACTTTGACAATGAACTAAGTTCTCCTGAACATAACAATGACACAAAACCTACAGAAAGAAATGTCTCATGCAATAATAAACCCTAATAATCTAACTGGACCACAAGAATGCTACATTATTACCAAAACACCTAAGGCAAGTACAACTTCGATGCATGGGGATTTGTGCACCAAAACACGTCACAACTCTAAATGCACACACTTCTCAGACACTGTTAATCCATGGATGGATTAAACTGATAGAATGTGATAGTATGGCCTAAGGAATGACAAGGGACATTAATGCTGAACGATCAAAATGTCTCACCAGATCAAAAGCCACACACTTTTATTTTACAAAGATAACAAAGTACCAAACCTTGAAAAACATGCAACTGAATCAGCACTTAATATAAACTAGCACAAAATTTTAATTAAGAATGATGCAAATTTATGATGCACAATTAAAAGTAAAGAAAAAGAAGTTACTGCAAGTGATTTTTTTTTGGATAAGCTTTAAAACCCACATATTAATTGGACGCAAGTAAATCCAGCATACCTGTTGGACATAACCTCTCATAATAATAATAATTATAGAATTTACACAGCACACGTTCCTGGGGATGATTTCAATGTACTGTGCATGATTATAATTGAATTGGTAGTTAATCATGTAATGAAGAAATAGATAAGATGACATTCTGAAAGTCATGAATGAAGTGCGTGTACAAAGATGAACAATTAAGGAGTAAGTGGGCGAGTTAGCTGGACTATAAACAAGAGAAAGGTTTTGATCCTGTGCTTGAAAGCTTTGAATGTACACAGATTGATGAAAAAGGGGTAGAAAATTCCAAATGATGGGGACAGAAAAGATGAATGTCTGCTGAATTTCTCTCATCTGATGGGTGGCACAAAGAGATCAGCACAAGCTGACTGAAGGATGGTGGGGCATGAGTAGATAAAACAGAATAAAAAATATCACACACATTCACAAGCAAACAAAGGCATAAAGGGTGAATTTTCAGATACTGTAAATGTTAAATTTAAGTTCACACTGCAATGTTAGGACTCTATGAACAACGACTATGGCATTACACCTAGAAAAATGCAATCTATTCAGTGATAATGCTTCAAACAGTTAAAAAGAGCACTAACCTAACACTAACCACTAACATGTGCTAAAATGCAAATGGGGTAGCAGTTTCTGAGACAAATGCTTGTCATGTGCACAGATAAACTATTTACAATTTCTTTTTTGCATGTCTACTAGGTTAATGTTTTCCCAATATCCATGTTTGAATAAACTGTAAAATGTTAATGGGGTTGGGAGACTAATATGTCATACTTATCCAATGCTAGGAATATGTAAGAATATATTTTAAGATATCTGTAGCTAAAATACACAAAATCTGAGAATTCTCCATGGATTTCACAGAGGCAGGGAAGAACAACAGACAAAAGAATGTTGTAAATGTTAACGTGAGATCATCCAACCAAAACGTGGCTATAACAGGGACAACCTTTGAGGATATGACCATCTGTGCCTACAAACCTACCAAAGGAAAGCCATCCAGTATATTTTTTTTTCAATGACACTAGTGCTGAATCCTCAGACACTGCTTTATTTGTGTAAAAAAAAAAAACAAACACTTCTGCAACATGGTGCTCATTTCGCTACAGACAGATCACACAAGCATAAAAACTTTAATGCCAAAGTCATAGGAACGATTTTCAGTTAAGACAGCAAGAGTCTGATGGACATACTGGAGTTAGATGTACCCACAGGCCTTGCTTTGCATTTGCTACCTCGCCAAGACAAGGCAAAAATGCTCCATTTATGCATATTGAATAAATTCTTTTTACTTTATGAGTGTTGAACTTTGTCCAATTGAACCACTGTTACTGTAACAGCACACAAATTTTTAAATAAGCATCATGCTTGGACGGAGGATAGTATGAATGAAATAGTAGATGAAAGATAAGTGCTTTTAGATAACATAAAAGTTACAGGTCACAGTTTGGGGGGAGGGGGTATTTGTCCCCTCCTAGTGATGCCACAGTGGCCCAGAGGATAATCATCTGTGTCGAAGGATCACACCGGCTAGCATCACCTGTCGGAGTACCAAACAATGGAACCCTACAGAGAATCGCATCCTGTGTTTAAATGATTGCCTAGACTCCTAGAGGGAAATTCAGGGGAGTTAACCTTTCCTTGGTGCAGTAAGTGGTTCCTGAAATGTGTGTAGTTGGCAACCTAGTGCATCAAACCATGCCAGGTATCTTTTTCACATGATGAGAAAACAAGCAGGGATGGTGTGATTGATCTACATCTCTAGGCGAGATTTGTTGCAAAAATGTGCAATTGTCATGAATGTTAAAGCTGTAAAGTACTCATGTTTGTGACATGAGTTTAATCCAAGAAAAAAAGTCATAGAAAAGCTCATGTTTTCTAATAATGACCTAAGCTGCAAATCTTGTTCAAAGGAGGGGATAGCCAACTACAAACCTTTCATGAAGATTTGATTGATGAAATTTTAGTATTATTCATGAATAAATTTAAAAAATAATTTAAAATAAAGGAAAATTAAAGTAAGTAAAAAAACACTGCCATGAAAAAACATCATATCACTGAAAAAATTAAATACAATACAGCAACAAAACATGGCCAAAAAATGATCACAGTCAATTCTGAAAAACACTAAACAGTCAATGTGTTTCAGCATTTCCAGTAAGTAAAGAGTGAAAATAGAAATTTAGGTAAAGAGAGAAAATAAACGTTCTTGTTGCAAACTATAATCAAAAAGCTTTCCGAATTTCTGACCAGAAATTTTATTTTTTCAAAATTAAAGAATGCTGAAACTAGCTATGCATTATTTTTGAAATTTTACTTGAATATGTCTTTCAGGGACACAATATTTTGGAAACAAGCCTTTCTTTGGTATGTCTTCAAATAAAAAACTGTTAAGATGAACCAGTGAACAGCTACTGGTTTGAAAAGGGATAAACAAACCGAAATAAATGTAAAGAAATTTTTTTTAATGTACTGTCACATTCATTTTAATGAAGAATCTTTAATAGTATTAAAGATTTTTAACTCTATTTAAAACCTCTATATACATCTTTATTTTAAATTTGCATTGGTGTGCAGCTGATGAAATATAAAGCAAACAAAATCTTCTGTAAGGACAGCACACTCCTCCCATCCCACCCCTCAAAAAATAAACAGCAATATATTTACAAAGAAAGGCTTTCTCACCACAATTCCAATAAATACAAATCTATAAAAAGTGGAAACCAAGTCAGGTTTACCGGAGCAGAAAGGTAACTCATTTATGTAGTTGCTGATTCCTGGGAATATGCAACTTCCTGGGACCATTTTATGAATATGATCTTTTGCATCATTTCCACATATACATTATCTGCCCATATACCAACACCAAACAGCCAACACATAATAAATTTATAATCAATCAAGTTACAAGAATCTTAGAAAAGAAACTTCCAACATGGGCTGCATGAACTGATAGTAAATGCAGGAGTCATACTCTGCATGTACAGTCCCTATTTCTAAGATTTGCTAAATGGCATACCTCATTATCTACACAATATACAAAAGTCTTCACAATTGCAATAAAAAAAAATGAATGCTTGAAAGCAAGCTGTAAACAATTACATGTCTTCAGTCGACAGATATGTGTTAATGGTGCACATTTTCTAAAGGTGCACAGCATAAATCACTTATTTCATAAATCATTCATGCATTTGGAATGATAATAGACTTTCAAAACAAGAAATACTTTCTAACCAGATAAGGATTCATAATTTGCCACAGCATAGTCATGAAAATCTAAATGACATTTCCTTTAATCATGGAAATATTTAAAGACAAATTATCCACTTAATTCAAACATTAAATACACTGACACAAACAACAAAAAATACCCTCTTTCTATATGACCACAGTTTTTTTTTAAAGTCTTGGCATATTTAAAAATAGGTGAAAAGAGACACACTTTCAAATGTTCCCCCTTCTAAACTTGCACACTCCAATTTATTATATTCAACTGCAGTGATGCATTGGGACTGGAGAATTAAAGATAACCTTCAAGAAAAAAAACTATCTCTGAATCTAGCATACAGAAAACATTCCCAAATAGGCACATTTGCATCTAAGACCTTATCTGCTAACTGAAATATCCCAGACATATTCATGCAGCTTCTCATGCAGAAGATTCTGAACACAAACCATCCAGACTAGATATCGCACTTCTCTCAACTGAATGGCCGCAACATCTTATATTTTAACTTCAAGAAAATGCACAGTTGACTGTCATGACTCACCAGTTTGACCAGAAGTAGCGTACTTCCTGGAATATCAATTCAGGTTAAAAAAAAATCAAGTCAACATGTAATGATTAAAAACTGCGGTGATTAAAAATAAAAAGCCAGCATTACAATCCAACACTTGCGTGCCACAAATTTCACAAAACCCTCAAAGCCATGTTTCCACAGAAGGACAGATTGAGTGATTTAACTTTTAGAACATAATTAGACCCTGCTTAACATCTAAGCCAATAAAACATTCCCCTCGAGTATATATGCTAGACAAACTAGCTGCAAGAGACATTATGCTCATTGGGTGTCAAAATTCACATATGAAAAAGAAGAATTGGAATTCTTTTCCAATAACCTGCTAGTAAATTAGTAGATGTTTAATTCCTATCTGCCATCCCTCCTGTGGTCCATAGCCTGTATGTGGATAACTAGTACTGCTGCCTACAGCTTTGCAAAAGAACGACAGCTTAAATATAGTGTCTGGCACAGTTAATCCCAGTGTGGTGGCTATGCCTACAGATTCTGAGAAGCAGCAAGGAGCTACTGGGCAGAAAAACAATACACAGCCTAATCCAAAAAACACACAAAGACAGATGTGTCTTTTTATTTTCCTGCTCTTTTTATGGAGAAGTCTTTAGCAGATACTACAATCAAGTTGTCCCACAAGTGTGCAATCGTCAACCCCCCCTAAAAAAATATTAGTTATTAGCAATGAAAGAAGATAAAAATTAAAATTTATCAACTAAAGTGATACCCGTTATTTTGAAAGCAATAAATTATAAACATTTTCAATAAAACGAAAACAGGAAGAAAATTAATATTGATACAGTGTGTAGGTCAGATGGCAACACTGCAGGTGTTTTTCTTATTCTTGCTCACTTTGCTCTTGAAGGTTCTCCAGTTCAGCGCAGCTCTCTACAGAGTGAAGAAGGACAGATTCTTCACCCAAAATGGAGCACAGTTCTCTCAGGCGATCCTGCATACGAGGCATGCCAGCCAGCTGTGCCTCCAGCTTCTGTTTCTCGTCATTAAGAGACAGGCGGGTGTTGGTGTCTAGAGTCTCCATACGCCAACCACCCTCCCCATCAAACTGAAGGAGATGCGTATGGAACTTCCTGTGGAAAAAAGATACAGCAATGTGAGCTATGTAAAAGACGACTACACTCTGCTATTTTAGCCAAGTATATTTTCTTGTTAATAGCATCTAATATTTGAAGTTCATACGACATATACAAGCACAAATGTACATGCATGCTGATGAATTTGCATCCTCTCTCTCTCCCACAAACACACAACTGCTTACCATAAAGTAGGCCTGTGTGTAATGGTCATTAAAGTGATGCCACAGTCCTTCAAACTCTGATACATCTTGCTTTCAACATCAATGGATACTGCACTTGTGCATTCATCAAGTAGAGCAAACTGAGGCCTGCATAATGGTATTGATACCAATCAAATAATGCATCTCAGAAGAATGTGCATGAGATCTAAATTTTGCTTTTAATGTGCTTTTCAGAAAATATTAACTATGTACAAAGCACCACAGCAGACAAAATGTAGACATGCATGATAATGGGATGGTAAATCTCAGGTGTCTTCAACATTTATTTTGTAGCTTCACGAAGTACAGTTCTCTCCCAAATGAAAAAGAAAATTGATCTACTTTTGACATTCACTGATACATCCTCATAAAAGTTTCAGAGAGAGAATGTGTATATATGTATATATGCCTGCACGTTCAACTCACTTGTGGTAGAAAATACGTGCCATTCCCATGCGCTGTTTCTCTCCCCCTGATAACACATCTTTCCAGTCACTGACTGCATCCCAACCTGTTTATATATATAAATAAACACGAATAATACATATAAAAACAATCAAAAAATAATTACCTGTACTTTAAATTTCAAGTTGTTATTAAACATAAGCTGCCCAACTATTAATAAGCTTCATGTTTAGAAAGATGCAACAGTATACCTCCTTCACGATGCACAATATGCTGCAGATGCACAGTATTGAAGATATCTTCAAGATTGCTATCTGCAACACCCTTTTTCTGCATGTCTGACACAGTGTCTGGGTAGATGACCTGATCTCTCAGGGTGCCAATTGACATGTAAGGTCTGAGATAAAAACAGGTTGTGTAAGGATTACAATTAATCTCAAATTTTTCAGGTAAGATTCATATTATGGTGGGGGATCACAAATGAACACTCACACAACCCCAAAAAACTCAAATTACAGTAAGAACAAAGATGTATAACATTTTAAATGAAGTGTAATATAAACTCAGTGAGTTATGTTTATATACCATGTTTCATTATCCTAGCCGACTGAGGGCTATAATGTAATTCCCTACATCAAATACAAGTGTTCAACAGCTCAAATCACAAAGAGGTATCACAAGAAGTATGGCCATATGCTGAGTGTTGCAAGTGCCCAAGAATACACATCTTCACACACATATATAAAAATAATAATGCAAATTACTTATTAATAGAAAAATTCATAATAACAGGTTTCTGATAAGCAAAGCAGAAACTGGTACCTTTGGGGAATGTAAAACATTGAGGAAGGTGGTGGTTTACAAAGGCGACCGCTGTAGACTGGCCACAGTCCACTTAGGATTCGAAAAAGAGATGACTTGCCACAGCCATTTGGTCCAGTGATGAGTAAATGCATGCCAGTCTCCACCTTGCATAGACAACAATTAATCCCAACATGCAGGCTTAAAACTAACATCATAACTTAATCATAAACAGGCTAGAAAGATGTTTTGACAGTGTGATTTCTGACTGACATCCAAGTGAGCTGAAAGAAAACAAAGTCACCAACAGTATCTGAGAAAAATTTACTCCTTAAAAATAGATATTAGGGTTTACATCCATAAAGAGTAAAGCAGTTTCCTAACCTTCGGTTAAAACCATTGTTTATTTTAGCTCCCTCTTCTGTGGTAAAACTACTTTCAGCCACTAGCAAAAGAGAAAAGTGTAATATACATTTTTTAATAATATCAAGTTTATTTCTGATGTCATGCTTACATGCATGAGAAAACGTATGTTGTTGATGTTTGATAACAATTATGAACTATCACCTTTCATGTCTGATTTATGGGACAATGTCTTATGCAATGAGATCCAAATTGTTTATATTATTAGACTTCCTTCGCACATTTTCTGTAGGTGATTTGGTGCACTCTTATTTGATTTTTTCTTCTATGCAATAGGAAATGCTGAGAAAAACTGTAGTGAGAAACAAATCCTCTAACATATATTTTTCAACTGAGGGAAGTTTGCTGCGCTAATCGGGTATTGAACCAGCATGCTCTCAGTTTGGGCGCCAGCGCTCCTAGGTTGATGGCTTAACAATCAAGAATTGAAGTCTCCCCGTAACTTAAAAAAAAAAAATTCCAGATTTCACCAGGCCGAAATTTCCATTTTTTTAAAATGTACCTGCTTAACATATTTGCTTTGTACTAAAACCAATATAATGCCCAAGCCAAACTCACCTTAAGTGTCAAACTGGGAACAATGATGTCACCATTGGGAGTGATGATTGGCAGATCTTTAATGTCTATGGTTGTTTCAGTATCAACCACCTCACCTTCAACAGTTACAGGATTAACATTTTTATTTTAGAATGATCTAAGAAAGGCATTTCACTCATCATTTCTTCAACACTTATTTTTAACAGACTGAATATGGAACTTCAGATTCCTAAGTTTACACTAGATGTTTTCTAAATGGAGTAGTAGCATTTATCATCTGCACAGTTACCCAGCTAATCTACTCATCAATTCAGCTCAATGGCAATGTTATTTTTAATGTCAAAAGAGAATAGATTCAATGTATTGAACCAAAAAAGTGAAAACACATCATCTCCAACAGAAAGTCAATGCCCAAACCTAACCACTGAAACTGCTCTAGTGCAATCCTTTTCTGTTGGATTCTCAAATAATCCAAGAACCAAAAATAGTATTCCAAGCTCACACCTTTTTGCATAAGAGGACCCTCAATTCGTTCATGTGCGACTTTAGACTTGGCTTTAGTGACAGTGTTTCTTTTGTAGTTGCCATTTTTGACATCTTCAAATACTTCAAACATTTCTGACACACGAGAGGTATAGCCAGCCAGTTCTGTGATCTTGAAAACAAAGGTAAAATAGCTATAATGCTGTATCAGAGAACCATGCTTACTAACCAAAGGTCAATTACAGAAATATATACTAAAATACACACACAAGAACAAACAGACTGGGAAGTAATGCTTAAGCACTTATTTACATGAGGAGAAGGTACCATTGTAATATCAAACTAAAACCAAAAAATGCAATACTTGCAGATATCTTAGTTTGTGTGGCCTAAAAAAAAACATTAAAGAATTATATTTTTTCATGGACCTCACCACACATTTTACTGATGAATTACGCTTTATTTGAAACTCAGTGGACCCTAACTTATACTGTGCAGCAGACACCACAGAAGTCTAAGGAGGCAATGATCTTAATTCAACTCTGCTTGGGGTTATCAACCAGGGTTAGTGTGTCAATATATTTAATCACTGTTGTCAGCATATGAACTTTAAGCATGTACCCAATTGAGATTATCACCTTATCAATAGTATACTGCTTTCTTCTTATCTGAACTATTATTTTTTTAATTCCTTAGTATGTGACAGTTGTATTCATCTTAAAACAATTTTCTGACAATGTGCTCACTTCCTTATATGAAGACATCATTCTTTCTATGGCATCTGCTGACTGAATCAGCAGGTTCCTGGCTGTGGTAAAAGCACGTGTTCTCTCACTCACTCCTCCATCTGGGTCATCATCCACACGTGTTCCTGCAGGCAAGAAAAATGTGCAAAAAAATGCATCAAACTGATACACTCCTTTACTACTAATACACCAAAGTCGTGTATGAATTGCTATGTCTCCAATTCACTAAACTCAACCAAATAATGTTACTAAAAACTGAATTTTTTTTTTACATCTCTGATCTAGCATTTCTTCCAGAAACTCCAGTTTATCTTTGTTTTCTCCGTTTTTTTCCTCTTGAAGTATGCTCACTGCTGGCCATAAAGAACTGATACACTGCTATGACAAAACTTTTCTTCCATGCAAGAATGCTGAAAAACCTTGATGAAATTTTAAGCAACTACATACAGTGTACTGTTGCTCACAATATGCCATCAGGGTCAAAATATGGCGGAAAGCTGAAAACTGACCATCAGAACGAACTCCTGTGGCTGTGAGGATGGGAACTGCAACCATGATGAGACCACTAGCGCTCCAGACATACTTCATTAAGAACTGCTCCAGCATAATGTACCACAAACGCTTCAGGTAGATTAGACTGGACTGTGCTGCCAGACTGGTATAGCTCTGTTCCAAGAGCATCCTCTCCACCTGTTATCACAGTAATATTTCTATAAGAATATAGGCGCTCATTCAATCAGCAGTTTTACTGTAGAAAGTTTTTATAACCAGAGTTATAAGCAAACAGGAAGCAAAGATGCATATCTACCAAATGCCACTGACGTGATTCATAAAAACAGTTGTAGATGAGTTTTGCTAGACTTTTTTTTTTTACTATAGTGCACAATGGAACATAATTGCTGATAATTTACTTGTTTATTACATTAAAAATGCTGTTAAAGTCAACATTTTGAACACATGGCATTTCAGTTCACTCATCACATTTTCTTAGTTTAAGAGTTGACAACTGTGAAAATGTCATAAAAAATATGACAAATGAAACTTCACCTTTTTTATTCTACCCCTTCATAATCTAAGTTTATGTACACTGTAAACTTGGCACTGTAACGGTATTGCTATAAATACATGCAGTTCAATTAAAAAAAACAAATAAATAAGCATACTCTATCATTACTGTCATAAAAAAATAAGTACTAATGTGATTAAGTATTTTTTTCTGACATTCTCAACATAAATCATTGCTAACAAGTGTGTACTTCCTAGTCTCACATACTAGTATCAGTCACATCAACTGAGAGTGTTATGGAAAAGATCACATAGCTATAAACCTTCTGCCAGCTCAGTACCAATGCCACAATAGCAAAAACAAAAAATTGCTGAGATAAACAACAGGACAAAACTAATTTTTGAATTAAATTTAAATAAATATCTAAACCTTGACACCTACAAGTCAAAATAAAATTTAAATGTATCACCTATTCCTCATTTTTAGCAAAATTGTTTTTATCAAAATTGTTTCAACACTATTTGCTGGTTAGTTGGTGGTGTTTTATGCTGTCAGCAAAGAAGGCTACTTCATGATAAGCTAGTCCTGAAAACAGATGCCACATTCACAGAAGAATCATGGGTGCCAGACACAAGATTTGGTTATTTCTGACATGAGATTCGAGGCACTGTCTTAGTGACAAGCACTGTTTTTGTTACCCCATTTGAGAGTTCAAAATAAATTTTAAAAACTGCAGCTGCCTCTCCTACATTATATGGATAGATCATAAACTTTCAAGTAAAACTAACATATTAAGAAATGAGCTTTTTCCTTTCTTCTCTCTTGCATTCACTCATTTTCCTACTTCTGCTGACACCTAAACTTTCAATATATATATACACACACATAACCTCACAATAGTGCATATCCAAGTGTACTTTGAAGTTACCTTGTGGCCAGCATAAAATGCAATTTCCTCTGCATTAGTAATGATTCTGGAATGAATAAACCGCAAATTTCCTTTTCTTTTGGCTTCCTCTGCCACCAACTTCCCAAACTTTGGTGACACAATCCTTAGAATGTTGGCAGTCACAAACACCACAACCGATGCTACTGCCACCGGGATCCTGGAACTGGCACCCCGACTGTTGGCCAGCTGATACAGAGTGAATGAAATCAAGGCAACATCTAGAAGAGGCTTTGTCAAATGAGAATAAAGATGAGCCAAAGACTGTGTAAACATGGAAATGTCCTCTGTCAGACACTGGTCAGCATTGGTTAGGCGACTATCCAGATTGCTGACTTTGTAATAAGTCTGATCACTGAAGTACATGGAATATGCATGATTTACAAGGCGGGTCCGGAACACTAGGGCAAGCTGGCTTTCAAGAAAGCGAATTAAACTATTGATGAAAGTGGCTGGCACTGCAACCAGCAGCCACTTGGTCAGTTGAAAGAGGAACTTGGTAACATCTCGTTCAACTATTGTTTTCACTATACGTCCATCTAATCTGGCTACATAAACTGACAAAAACGTTCTGGTAACTAAGATTGCTGTGTGAAATGCCAGCGTGCCAAATTCTTTGGACCAAACTCCAGGAATAATAATTTTTAACAGCCGGCGTAGCTGTACGTAAAATAGTTTATTCACGTTAGGAGAACTCTTTTTTGTATTTATATCATCTACGCCTGTTTTAGAATCGCCTTTTGCTCGGTCGTCTGCCTTCTTATGCACTTTTGCCTGGCCTCTTGACTGGGCTATTAAAGCTGAAGTTACATTTGTGTAGTAACGGCGGACGCCATAGGCAGCCAAAACACAAACTGCCGTGCCGATCGCCAACTTCTGTCGAGTGATCTTTGATTTGGCTGCCATGTCAAGCATTTTAGACATTTTGGATATACGGATAATAGGATACAGGAAAAAAAGTCGAATCGAAACTGCCCAACAGGAAGACAAATGCAAATGCCTTTAGGTTGCATTACTACATCCCGAGCTTCTGATCCTCCATCATTTATTCCGTCGCACGTGAACTCTTGCAGACTTTGCACGGGTAGCGTAGTGGCTTCCCTTTGACACCTACGTCACCATCCGTCACCTGGCGATAAGAAAGTCGTCTGCTTCTGGCAATTGTGTTACATCTTCAAAAATGAATTGGATCGGAGGGGCAAAAAGTAGAATAAAACTTCATGGAGATCAGCGCCTGCAGAAGGTCAGTAGAAGCATCTTCTGCAGCAAACAAAATGTGGCTACAGAAAAAACAGCTTAAAGGGATTAATGCAATATTGCACTTTTCATAGATATTTCATAGATAAGTATATATTGTATAAACTATGAACATGTACAAGTTTTTGGTAGAAACTGAACAGAAAGGTTTAAAGCTGTTGATATTTCAAACAGGAGTTCTTTGAGAAGAAAAAACTGAACCTTAAATGTGAAAAACTATTAAAACAATCAGTTTGTAAAACTCCAGCAACTAGAAAAAAACAAATAAGTCAAGACCTCCTTGCACTTCATACAGTCAGCAAAGCAAGTGCGGCTGGTAGGTATTCACATTCCCTGTTTTCAGTTTTTGTGCATAATTGTTTCAGTGAATCAGTATTTTTAAAGACATGCATGTGTATTATGTAGTGTCACTAAAGTAAAACCATTAATAATTCTAATCAAAGTATTTAAAAGAATGAGTGTGAATTGAGCATTTTATTTTTATGTATATATAGATATTCATTAATAAATTAAAGAGAAATGTCATAACAGGACTAAAAATCTTACAGGTGTAAAGTCAAGACAAACCAGTGTGAAGGAGGTGAAATTTGACATACGGCAGTCACACAATGCTGTTAGGTTTCTCGACAAAGTAAATCATGGAAACATCATCAGAGCTACAGCAAAAAAATTTGACAGAGTTGAACTCCCATTTTCACCTACTCCCATACCATCTAAGATTGATCTGGAATTTGAGCCCTCTTGGTATTATTAATTTTGAAACGAAAGCTAGCATTCACTTATTTTTCTTTACTTTGTGCATGTAATTGTGGATTTTAAAAATCTAATAGAATTAGAGCTACTGGAATCAGAAACCACCTGATATTAATTTAAAATAATAATAAAATGTGTGTAATCTATCTGATGGGAGATAAAAATTTGTTTCATAGAATATGCCTATTGGTGTGATCTCCATAATTGATGAACTCAATCTGGTTTTTATGACACAAAATTAGATCAAGGACAGTCAGTATAACTGGAAACTGAAAGTACATAAAATTTTGAAATTTATCAGCAAACTTTTATCGAAGGAGTTCAAACCATCTGTAATGAATAAACTTGTCAAATTTGTTTCTGCAAAGTTTATTCTGGCAAATAAAACTACTATTATTAGCATCCTATATGCACAGTTTGTCAGGTATGTGCACAAACTTGTACTACCTATGCATGTCCATAGGTTTGTGTATATTATTTATCCAAACAGAAACTGATTTTGACCTCTTTAACCTTTAACATTACAAAACCTGAAGAAAGAGGTTAGCTTCTTAAATTGTTTGGTTCTTGATTTTATTTGGTTTCAACCATGAAAAATGTTTTTCAACAGTATATCAAGCACATCATCCAGGCCATTACTAAAACAGCAACATGACTCTATCACAGACTGGATGAATAAAGGAGTTACCTCAAAGAATTACAGTCAGCATCCAGGATTGGTGGGTTATAGTTTCTTCTTTTTTTTTTACCCACCTTTACTGCTAATTTCCCTGTAATTTAATCTCTGCATGTGGCATCTCTTTACAGGCCTGGCTGCCTTGCCATGATATATACTAATTATAGTTGCTGGCTTGGAGTAAAACACCCATTCCCTCCACCCATCTCTGTAATTTAAGAAATCTTAGATGTTAAATTGTATTTTCTTCTTATTATTATTCCCTTATGCCCCCAGTGAAGGATAGGGGTTCCACGCCATCGGATCCAGTTCTGATCATGCCTCTCCAGTTGGGTCCATGTCATGCCAGCTGCCTCCACCTCACTGTGTAGTGATCTCTTCCATCTCTTTCTGGGTCTCCCAACCCTGCGCTGCCCCTGTGGGTTCAGATCCACATAGAAGGACTGACTTTACATTTGCATTGAAGATGCGGATCTTGGAGTGTAGAGATAAAGCCTTGGAGTTCCAGACAGGTTGTAGTACTGCTACTCCTTGCGTGAGGTCACTGCCATTCCGCCTGTTCTCACAAGTAGCTTGGTGCCATATAGCCCTTCATTTCCTGGTTTACCTGAGCTGATTTCCCTTTCATATAGGGTTTTGATGTTCCAGGTCCCCATCCTGATTTTTGCCTTAACCGTGAGAAGGTGGGTTGGCGAGGTGACTTCTGAAGGGTTTCACCATCACACATCATAGGCCCTTCTGAAAAGGGATCTTCCCGTCCAGGGTCTGGTTGTGTTTGTGTTGTATTTGCAGTTTCTGTAGCAGGGGTTTTTCTTCTACAGGGTGGGGTTGCTAGCCCCACGCCCAACCCTCCTTCATCTGGGCTTCAGACTGGTAGGTTCCCCGGGGGGTTTCCAGGCAGAGTTGTTAAATTGTATAATCACCATAAAATTCATACATTTTACCAGCACACTAAAGGCAAAGACACACATTTTGCTAATTTATTTCCATAGTATTTAATTCATGTTTTCTTTTGAATTTGACCTGAAGAGGAATTACCTGTTTGTAGTTTCAGGATATCCCACAGCAGCTGCCAAGCAGAGACCAAGCACCTAAGAATCAAAAGTTATCACATTTTGCTTCTTCATCTCTGTTAACTGAAAATCAACAGAAAAAGCATGCTGTGAAATGCTTGTCCAAAGATGAGAGCTATTGGATACCAGAGGATTTTCAAAAGAGTCCATCTGATATTACTCACTGCCAAGACCAGTTAGACGCTGCAGATGACTTTTCTCTATCAGGCAGAAATTTCTCAAGCCAAAAATGTACTCAGGCATGTTTTCCCAAATCATCTGTAGTTCAGCCAACAGATCAGTTTTATGATACCATTATGTTTAGTCGTAGAGAAATTGCGAGAGATAACAAAATAAGTACACCAGTCTTTGAAAACAGCATTTTGGACAACAAACTTAACAGGAGAACAGTGAACCCTTCATCATCATGGTCTTTACACTTGGAGGCTGTATATGACAAACTTAATTCCAAAGAAGAAGCTGCAAGTTCTGATGATTTTAAGTTTTCAATGAGGCCTCTATTTGACAATAAATCAGCATTATGGAAGCCATTTCCTGCTGTTTGCAATGAAGACAAGAGCAGTTACAGGCTTTACAACGAAGTGGATGATCAGTGCTTGAGCAGGTAATGTGTGGTGTGAATTTGTATAGCCTGAGGAGCATTGGTGCAAATTATTAACACACTGGTCCTGTATCACAATTATAGTCTTTCTATCACCTTTAGTCACTTTATATTCATGCAAAAGTGGTCAGCATTATCCAACAAATAGTCATGATCTGGTGAGTTTATATTTGGCCAAAGGTTTGCATGTTAATTCCACATGTATGCATGCTAGAAAATTATAAATGGTAAATTGTGTTTTGTGCTATTGATTTCAAATAGGAGGGAATGGGATTAGAGGGGGACGAGTAAGTGCTGTGAGACTGAACTGTCATATTTTTTAAAGAAAGACTAGATGTGGATTGGTTAACATTGATGACTGCTTTTAAGCAAGAGTTATAGGATGTTATATATAGTCTCCCTTTGTTCCGATGGGCCTTTTTCTTACAAAATGTTCTGAAGGAACACCACTGGAAACTTTTAGAGCATCCAGCTGGTTAGTATTATATTTCTTAAAGGGGAGAAAGCTTGACCTGACAATCACATACTTAAGTATTTAAATGAGCTTATCTCATCACAAATGTGTTGTTGATAAAAGTACAGTTTCATAAACATTGCTGACATTGTTATGTTTTGCAGTTCTTCCGCTGTCACTAACTCAGGTACTACAGGTCACCATTATGTCAACTTGGAGGACATATTTATTCACCAGACATCATATCCAAAGCTAGATACATCAAATAAATTACATTTAGTTACAAATTCATCTGCTGCAAGAAATGATCAGGTTGACTTTGGAGAGCTCTCTCTACCACATTCTGCATGTCTAGAGAAAGAAGTATCCTGTTCAGCAAGTCAGACATATATGTTTGGTATGACCTCCTCCTAACACTATTTATTATAGTTTAAGCTGTACAAATCATCCTAACCTGCATAGATAGTGATTTCCTTTTGCAATAATTTCCTTTTTATAATTGAAGAACAATACCAAGACATATAATTGTTCCTAAAAATTATTTTTCACCATCCAGTTACCATTTAAATATTAAATGGAGGGATTGTAATGGATGTAAGTTATGTTTCAGGGAAATTTTATCATGATATAACTGATGAGAAATACTAGCTGAATGTTTTGTCATATTTGTCATTGTTCCATTATTTAATATAGACTTGAGAATGTAAATGCAAAAAAGGTTATTAGTAGTATAATATACTAGTACCTTTTTTCACATTTACACTCTCTAGTCTATATATTGCAGATTTAACCAGCTTTTATAAGTAAATTTATCAAAGTTACAACTATGTCTTTAAGTTGCTGGTGGATGACTTGCTGCATATTTTTGTAACACCAAAGGGCAAAGTTCTGATATCAAGAGAGGTAGCTTAAAGCTGAGCCATCAATCTTTGAATCTTAATGCAATCCTTGACACAGGAGTCTGTAAGGAGTGGTGAGTCGTTTTCTCTTGCTGTGCAGTAGAAATTAATAAGAATACTTCAACTGTTGATTATTCACCTGCATTATTGTTTTAGTTGCTGCACTACTTGTTCGTTTGTACACTTATATATTTGGTCTTTTCATCTGCATCACTTGTTTATTTGTAATTTCAGGAGTTCCAAGGATAATCAGCATGGTGTTGATGTGCTGCTTGAGGTAGTCATCAGTAGAAATTTACCCTTTAGTTCTAAATGTTTTCAAGGATTTTAATGAGGAAAAATAATGATTGTTATAGAAATTGTTTTAAATGATTACTGAGTACTAAACAGTATTTGCTTAATGTATATCTTTTTACATTGGTAGGTATAAATAAGATTTTTTTATCTCTTTGATCTGGTGTTTTATAGAGAGAAGACAAGTATGAAAGGTACATATGGTTAGCATATGGTATGCATAGTCTGATTTCAAGAATAAATTGAATGAAAATATCTCTTTCCCTCCTCTCTCTTCACAATTCAGAGGGGTGGAGGGGGTAGGTTCTGAGATTTTTCTAACTGAATTTTACTGTCTGTTTCTGCTTTCCTCGTTAAAAAGCTGAGCCTCTACAAGTTTTAAGTTTGATCTTGGCTTTTAACTTTACATGCTTATATTTGTTTTTTATTCATCATCAGTACTGTTGTTTATCCTTCTCTCATTCATATGTTGTTTGCTTGTTTTTCTGTTCCTCATATGTTGTCCATATCTTGTTCAAAAATTGTTCTTAAGTGCTAAGAACATGCTCCATATGAATGTGAGTATACGCTATATAAATTTTGCATTTATTATTATTAATACAGCTCGGTGAACTAGAAAGAGATACTTTGTTCGACAATTCTGTGAAAGACACTGGCTGTGCTACAATGACACAATATTCTCCACAGAGTCCAGAGCATGTTGATGTCATTTCAGCACAAGAAGAGGTACGCAAGATATTATTTGCAGTTGTTCTGTAGATTTACAGGGTATCTTTTAAGATCAGGGCTAAATTTTATATGGTGGGTCAAGAAAGTTATCCTATAATGTTTACACCAAATATTCAACTATAATTTTTATAACTGGGATATAATTTGTTAATTTATTGATTTTTTAAAAATAAACTTCTCATTTTATTTTGTGGACCTGCAAAACAATTTGTTTAATTTATGTCTACAAGAGTGTTTTTGCAATTAACATATTTATTTATTAGCATCCAACAAAATGTAAAAGGTGATTGATTCTGCAGGGGTCAGTAAACATCGCATCAGATGTGGAAAATGCAGTTCAGGAAGCAGTTGAGGAAATGGTCCATCATGTTGTGCTCCTGGAGAGTCAAAGCATCATGAAGGACAGTGTGAGTTTTGGATATGAAGATTCCAACGTCCCATCATTCTCAGACTCTCCTTTTATGAGTGAATGCAAGAGTTTGCAGACAATTAGAGGTGGAGATGAAAAGACAACTGTCTCTGTCCCTGTTCAAACAGACTGGAGCCTGATGGGCTTTCAGACTAATCATATGCCAGATCTGTGCAGCAAACAGTTCGCAGACAGGGGAGTGCAATGGGAGCCTCCATCACCACAGACAGATAGAAAACAAGAATTATTGGCCTTGGCAGACACCATACAGACCAGTGAAACAGAGTTTACTGAGACTAATGATTGTCAAAAATCCAAAGACGTCTGTTCAAGTACTGTTCAGAGTAGGAACACCTCACAGAAATCAGGTACTCATTATTCACTTAGATCCAAGAGCAGAAATAGGTAATTGAAAACAGCAGCAAACTCAAAACACAGATGGATACATTTATTGGTCATATGCTAAAGAACTGAAAAAATACATTGAATTTGTTTTCCTTGGGAAAGATGTTTGGATAGAGGTGGGCATCAACTTCTTTGAAGCTAATTGTTGAACGTTCAGACATTCTTCTAGTAGCAGACAAATATTAAGTGGTCTCTATACATATGTTTTCTATCTTTTTGTGGTGCTTGAATACAGTTTAAAGCATTATTGTTCTCCATAGAAGCTTGTTAATAAAACTTTAATCAGTTCATAAAAGAAATCAAGCATTTTGCATTATTCAGATTCATCCCATCCTCTGGATTTAGGGTTTAATGTGTTATACATAATGTTTATGTGTGTGTCTATTTTGAGGGCTATCTTTTAAGTCTTGGGTTGTTTTGCCATTTTTTAATACCATTTTTACTTCTCTTTTCCTTTTTGTCTAGTGGTTTCCCTATTAGTCTCATGTACTTTTTATGGCATCCATGTGTTTTGAGCATTTTGTGTTGCTAGGGCTCTTCTTCTGTTTTGTTGTTCACGTTTGTTAGGCACCAGTATCATTTAATTAACTGGTTTGATAATTTGGCCTCTTTTTGCCGTGAGGTGGCGTCTGATAACTACTACGGCATAGAGCACCGACAACCAACAAACTATAGTTTAATTAGTGCTCAGACAACCAACAAATTATCTTAACTAGTGCCCAGAAAAAGTCAAACCTCACCTTTCCCTAAAGAGAAAATGACTGTTTTATAACGCTCCGACAATTAAGGAGGCCATGTTCCTGCTTAGCTACAGTTTTTCAGTCTTCAAGTGTAACAACACTTGGATCGCTGCTCTCTCTCTCTATCGCAAACATGCAGATAATGCACAAACTATGTACTCCAGATGGACGAGCAAATGTATTCTTCCCGAACTGTGACATTAAAACACATCGCCGGTCTCTATCAACACACATCAGTTTTGTTTGTTTTGTGTGCATATACAAAAAACGCACGATAGTTACTAATGCTCTTTTATATATATATATGTCGACCTTATGTCACAAACATGGAATCATTACAACAAAAATACATGTCGGTCCATATTCTGTTATACACAAGCCTTTGTAAGAAAACACCACCAGGCCCTAGGGAAAGAGCTATTGCTTTACTTTGCGTTTGATTCAGTCTCATCATGTCTAAGTTGGTTGTGATGCACCACTCACTGTTCCATTCAAATGCCATGCTATTGAAAACATGATGACTAGAAAGCTAAACTTGCCGTTAACTTTTTTAAGACAATGGGAACGATAAAATTCATCATTCGTAAATGAAATTCATGGACTTGGAATGAGTAATGCTGTTTCTAAAGAAGCATATTTGTTTGGTAAAATATTTAATTATTGAGTCTGTTATGTACTGTCCGTTGTCAAAGATACCGCATGTATGACTTTTGCTTTTGAGTTTGATAGAAGAGGTCTACTTGTAAAGATGGTCAATCAATCTCGACTTCACTTGTAGCTAAAGCGAAGATAATTATCAACAATGCGAACACAAACCTCTTACATCTGCTCCAATATTTGTATCAATGACATCAATCAGTACATACTTGAATTGGGCAATCTTGCAAACCCATGCGAAAAATTCAACCACCACACCAGCCGATAGCCTGGCAGTGCTAGTAGATGACCCGCCGGCCAGTGGCTCTCCAGTCCCTGTAAAGCTATTTCTCCATTTTCCTTCCAGAATCTCTTCAAGAAATAAAAATACTTATTATTTAACCTGACGCACAAAATCGTTCACACAAAAAACCGTCCCGGCAATAACACAATCCAGTAGAGAAGAAGAGACATAATTGCAGCAAGTTAACAGGCAAAAAAACCTGTCTTGATAAAGTCGATCAAAATATACAATGTAAAAGTACAAAATGCATCAAACACAACATAGGCCTGATTCTGGCCAGACCAAAACTTTAACAAAGAACACAGACATAGAGCAGCTTGGACAGGGGCTTTGCCGCACGATTATTTGCCAAGCTTCTGTGATTCCACTTCCCTGCTCACACCTGCTGCTGATTGGGTTTTACGGGCGTTGACATCTTCCTCAAATAAAAACTCTGACACCTATGTTATACCACCTTACCTTGCATTCTTCCTTTAGGAGTCGGGTACATAGTAAGCAGCTAGCATCTATAGCTTAGATGACAGTCGCCTAAAATACAAAAAAGTTAGCAGCTTAGCTGACTGTCAGGCGTTAGCTGTCCAGCTAGTTACATACTCTGAATTCCACCTTTCTTCCATGACTACTAGTCCAAAGGCTATGATATCATTGTAGCCGGTCTGTGCAATTCTCTTCAAGCGGTGAACGAATTGGCATAGTTCTTTTTTCAGTTGCGGTTGCCTCGAGACTTTTGTTTGTCCATCTTAAAATAAGCATTTCGTCCGTGTTTGACAACAGATGAAAATGCGGTCACCAAAGTAAACCCGATGGCAATATCAAAACAACAACAAAAGTGAAGTCATGAGAGTTAAGCACGTTAACATATTTGAACAAGCCATTAAAAGACGAATACTAGTAGAATAATATGTACTGTTAATTAAAGCGAATAGCATTTTGAAGTTTTATTGGGTCTGTCTTCTCTTTTGGCTGACCTTAAATGCGTTCTCGGAATTTTCATCTCAGTTTATTTATTATACTCAATAGAACCAGATCCTTTAGCAGATTGCCACTTTTTGTTATAGTTGAACCGTATGAAATCGGAGGAATATGATAAATAATAATTTATAATTGAGGATCAGGGGAATTTTCGTGGGAAAAAATGTTACATTTTCAAAAAGAAGCTTTAGCGAAAAAGGCTTTTATTAGGGTGTTATTCAGTAGGTAATGTAAGCATTGTGTGAGCTTTATCATTAGTATCCCCCACAGTTTCCGTTTAAAAGACTAATGACAGTGATGTGACAAATGAGAAATATCTCCAGGGCAATTTAACAGTTCTCTGTTCCATCAGCCAACAAAACATCTGGGTATATGATGCAGCTTTGCCACTGTACAGAAGCTGCTAACGCTAACACTAATGTTAGCAGCTAATGACTAGCCCGTTAGAAGTCTGTACATATCCAAGTAACATGGAAACTTGATTGCCAACATACAAAAGTCGACTCACAACGAATTACGAAATATAGTTTTGATCTTTTGTCGTGACGACGTTCAATGCTATTGAGGACGAATCACATAGTGTCATTATCAAAACAGATGCGCCATCCATGTGTGTATTTACATAGCTTAATTTTTTTTTAATAACACGTGATAAATATTGTCTAAGTCTAATGTTGCTATTTCATACACTATGTCACTCCCATCTTTTCAGCGTCAACTTTTTAGTCCCCTTGCCTGATTTTTTGTTTTTTTTCTGTTGCTGCTCGTTCTCATTCTCTCTCCCCCTCCCTGACCCCATCACCCCCATCTTTTTGTCTCTTCAATAACTTCTATTGTTCTGTCACTAGGCAGCCCAGTGATGTTGGCACCAGCAAGTGCGACCTCAAAATAAAACAGTTTGTCAACACGGATGGCAGAGCACTAAGCTATACTTCTCAAGCGCTTAGACAACAGGGTTCTAAATCAGATTACTCTCCAGACTACCGCCTGCCGTTTGGAATCTGAGCTTGCCCATTTCCATAACAGCACACAGGTCAATCACTGCACCCCACTGGCGAATTCTTTGTCAGACCCCTGGCATGGAGCGACCACCAGGTTCTGAACAGCAGAACAGGTTTTTATTATTATTATTGATGCGTCAGGAGGGTCTAGAGAGATGTGGTCACCGAGTTCTCCCGTAAGTGTCAGCTGACCTCATTCTGGTGAGTCCAGTTCAGACTCACGTCCGTCGCGATTGAGCCCTCGTATGTGAACGTACTGCACAGTCTTGATGTTGTAGTTGATAGGTGCTCCGCTGTCACCTATCCAGGGCCTTGCAAACAGGCCCTCAAGCTCTTCTAGACTGCGTCCTTTTGTTTCTGGCAGAATCAGCGCCAGCAAGATGGCTCCAGCGAAAGCCATACAGGCATACATCCAGAATGTTCCTTAAAAAAAAAATGTAAGAATTTTCAGGACGCTATAAACAGGAATAAGTTAAGGGGCCCAAATAAAAAAGAGAGAGGATATATGTTCAGGATACAAATCCAGAATGTTATTTAAAATATTTAAAAAACATTTCTAAAAATATAAAATACTATTCTTGGAGATTTTGCTTTGGAAATATCTATCGCCTCCATCTCATTTCCCTTCGCTGAACCCTTGCTTCTATGGAAGAAACACATGGGATTATATATATATTATACAAACAAGTGGCACTAAACCTAGACAAGAATGTGTTAAAAAGAAACAGCAGCAATTGTGCAAACCATATCTGGTGAGTGCCTCAGTAAGACTTATGAAGGACATGGAGACTGCCAGGTTACAGGTCCAGTTGGTGAATGTGGACACGGAATTGCCCGTGCTACGAGCCCACAGTGGGTAGATCTCCGAGTTGATAGTCCAGGGCATGGGACCCATGCCTGCCACACAATAAACAGAAAAATACACATTCGGTGAAACTGTGAAGTCTGTAACAACTCTTCAGCAAGTCTAGCTGGGCAGCTTCAAAGTTGGAAAGTAAAATTAATCAAGTCTTTTTGTCGGACACATTGCGGACGGCTACAACGAAAAGTAAGCAAGGACATTCATCTTCAACACACCTGGAGCGAAGAAGACCAGGTAGAGAACAAGGCCAACCATAGGCATCCACGAATACGGCGTGGGACAGTAGTCGTAGGCCCAGGTGAGGGGATTGGGCAGGTAGCTGCTGTTGCAGCGTCCTGTGGTGGCCATCCAAGGGTTGTCGTAGCTGGTTGGCAAGCAGCTGGCGTTGGCCACGGCATCTTCCAGGTCGATGTAGCAGTAGCCACAGTCCAGGTCTTGCCGGCAGTCGTTGCATGACCTACATGACCCGTATCCCAAAATATACGATAAACGAGACTATTGCCTCAAAGGAAAAGTGTTGGGGGATAATATAGTTGTATTAAGTATATTTTAATGTGATATTGATAACGTGCAATGAGTTTATATTGAACTTAATTAGCACACAAAATCTGCATATCCACGAATGCTTTCTTATAAAAATTATTTGGATTACTGGCTGTGAACGATTCCTGGCAAATTTTAGCTCGTGAACCATGACCATGACTTGGCTCTTAAATACATTTTTAATGTCTGTACATTTCTTTAGAACAAGCAATTAACGATGTTTGTCTGCAATGCAATTAGTAGCGAAAATTTCCAATGTAGATGTACACTCAAAATGAGCAAACATTACAGCTGTAAATTAACCGTATTTATAACTGCCACAGTATAGTGAAACATTGTTGCTAAACATTCACATCAAAAAATTTATAACTACTAAAATATTAATTAAAACTTGTTCTGAACAGGATAATCACTGCCATGTTTCTTGCATAAGCGCTAACCCTTAGGTTGCATCGGTATTGTTTGTTTGTGTGCGTGTGTGTGCGCGCGTTTGTGCTCCTGCGTATATATTCGATCTTTCCCGATAAACTCTCTTGAGAACAAAGCTGACCTGTATCGAGAACACTGCGAATCCATGACGACAGGCTCCAGATAGTCCACAGGGGGGGTGTTAAGGGCAGACAGGTGGAACCCGACCGCCAACCACGCCAGACTGACGATCGCGCCTGCAATGAGATACTCGACACTTAGAGGTCTGCATTGAAGACCTCGACAACTCGTTTCCACACTCTGTGTAAATGGTGGCCTCGAGACAAGAGCAATTATCTCGCCTCACCCTCAGACAAATGTTTTGCTAACCGAGGTTTATAAAATCAATGTTTTCCTTCTCAGTGGTTCTTCTCGGCTGTTTGCTACAGACAACCATCGAGACAGAGCGAACAGAAAAAGCCAAATACAGACCAGATTAACGTTTATTAAATAAATGGAAAAGAACTTTAAGAAACTTTGCACATAAACGTTTAAAATAAGAGATAAACACAGAGAGAGACGGAGACAGGCTGAGGGGCCGGGTGTAGACACCAAGAGATGGACACACTTTCAATTACATGCAATAATTTGATTTGCATGCTACCCATAATCTGCTTGCATTTCTCTTGCAGCTGGCACCATCATGATACGTTTATACAGGAAACAATATATTGTCTACTATAAACGCATTACTCGTGTTCGCCTGTTTGCATGGTCTGGTGATAAAGTGAATCACAGAATCCTAGAGGAGAAAGCTAATTCAATATTTGCATTTCACCAGACGTCCGGGTAGGATATACGCTGACATTCTGTTGGGAAAGGGGGTAGAAGGAATGGATTTTGATGTTTCTCAGTATTTTCTTTACATTTGTACTTTTCTTTCTTTTTTTATCTTCTTGGCGCCTTTATTTTTTCTTTCTTTTGTTTTATCCTTTCACTTTTTGTATTTTTCCAAATCATCTTTTCTTGTTGTCCTCTTTGCATTTATTTGTTTGTACTTATTGTCTTTTTTAAGACGATGTTTATTTTCCAAAACTATACATTATTCAAAATTATTTGTAAGAAGGATTAACTTGTTTATTTGGAACTATTCCTCAGCTAAACACGTAAGACACGGGTGTCAGTCAAATCTTTAAATAAAACACAGCAGACTCCCAGTGTCCACAAATAAGAAGTGAAATTCAAACAAAAAATCTTAACCACATCCACCCACCGTCGACCTCTCCGAAATTTAAAAGACAGATCAAACATTTTTTTAAAGAATATTTTTGTAAAGCACTCTAGTGATGATGTGAACATTTTCTGTAATGTATGATCGATTTTGGAGGACACCAGCGGAATTTACAGCGATGATGGAGGGAAAGTGCGTTTCTTTACACAAATCAACATGTCGAAATATCACACGCAAACGTCTCCGAGAACTGTTTCCAAGGAAACGCCACGTTTGCTTTAAAAGTCAAATGTGTGAAGCAGTGTTAGAGGAAAAATGAGTGCACGATGATTCTCGATGATTTCCATCTTTCCCCAAGACTAACCCATGAGGCTGCCCAGGGTCAAAGGTCGTCTGCCGATGCGCTCAACGAGGTACAGGCCGACCACCGTGAACAGGAAGTTGACAGCTGAGGTGACGGCAGACAACCAGATGGCAGCCTCATCGCTTTTCACGCCTGACATGCGGATGATGGTGGCACTGTAGTACCTGTAACCACAACCCACAGCAATATCAACTGATAATAAAAGAGTCAAATAAAAAAAGAATAAAAGCTACAGAAAGGAGATATTTTATTATCATCATCATCATCATTATTATTATTGACGCCCACCCACTACCATTTAGCACCTTCCTTTCCACAGAAGAAAATCCCCACTAGGTGGCAGCAGTTTACAAATCCAATCTCACTACAAAGTAAGCCAGACTGACATGACAGTGTTGATGCCAGCGAATTGCTGGATGACCTGCAGGCTGCAGCCCACCAGGAGAGAGCGCCGCACGGCAGGGATCTGCAGCATCTGGATGATGACTGGCTTGCGGCCTGTGAACACGCAATAGACGCATCAGATGACAGTGAGACCAGAAGAAATCGGGTAGAAATGAGGTGGACCGTATCGTAATCTGAGGGCAACGGGGTCTTGATTGCTGGGTGTATTCGTTAGCTTATTCTGCACGTGCTGCTCTTCCCTTGCAATCGTTGGTTGTTTTACGAGGATCAGGCATACTTTATCTTATCTTTCTAGCCCACCGTCTGTTCGTCAGTCACTGTCGGTCTGTCATTTCTCTGCTTCTGCCTGACCCTAACCCCCGCTTGTATTACCTGTCGCCTAGTTTATTGCAATGTACAGACACCAGTGGTTGTTGCATCCTAACTTACCCCTCGCCTCCTCCTCCTGCTGGATTTCTCTACAAGTCTGTTTGATCTGTTCGTACTCCTCCTCGATGTCCAGCATTCCCCGCATGGACTGCAGCGCCCGCCTGGCTTTCTCCTCTTGACCCTGGCAGATGAGCCACCGCGGACTCTCCGGCATGAACAAGAAGCCTACAAACTGTATTAAGGAGGGGATACCCCCCATACCCAGCATGTATCTGTAAAATAATGAAAATGCAACCTTGTGATGAAGTTGCATACGTTGCACAACATGAATATCGAAAATTGTTTGTTGTCGATTTCTTTGCTGGGGGATGCCAGCTAGTAAGACACACTGACTCACCCTGAACGTCTCTGAGCTTTGGGTTGGTATGAGGGTTTGACAACTTTGACAACTTTGGTGATGATGCATCAGAAGAAAGAAAGAACAGCGAAAGAATAGTATGTTAGCTTTGTTTCGACGATGTCCCACATTTAAACAATACTCTTGTTAGAAGCGAGAATCTCCTAAAGGACCTGATGAAGGAGACTTATGAGAAGGACCTGTGCCGATTTAACCGGAGAGCTTGTTTCATAATACTGGGAAGAAACACAATGCACTCAGCGGAAAATATAAAAACAAAACATTTAAAGGACGGTGTGTGAGATGAAAATGCATTCGTAGCTCTGCCCTTCATTGTTCAGCCAAAAAGAAAAAAACACCAACACCCACCCACTCATCCCATCACACACACACATTTTAGAGGATTTGGGAGATTGGACTTAAATGCTTCTTCAGCCATATTCCCCAGAGCTCTCATCCCCAGACGTTCCCTTGTGAAAATACTCGTGAAAAGAAAAGAGTCTCCGAAAAGGCGAGTAACAGGACGAGCTCTATCAGTTTACTGGATTGTCAGTTTACGAAAACAAAACAAGGGCATCACCCTGAAAAGAGTTTGCCAGGAATGATGGTGTGAAAACGTCTGCATAATAAAAATGTTGATTCCGAGCTGTGCTCTAATACACACACGACAGGCGAATGTCCACAGACTCACCTCCAGCCGTCGTGTGCATCGTCTCCAAATATGCCATCGACGACATTGGCCATGAACTGACCGAAAGCGACCATGGCGATGTTGGTGGACACGAGTGTCCCACGGAGGTAAGATGGAGAACACTCAGCCAGGTACATTGGGATCGTGGTAGATGTCAGACCTGTCAGCCAGAAACAAGCAAACAAACATCAATGAAAGAGTAAATGAATATCAGCGAATAAAGGAATATTGATGAAATGCAAAATGACTGTTAGTGAAGTTCTTAATGAACATCAGTGAAATGCAATATGAATACGAGTATTAGCGAAATGCCAAAATAAAGATCAATAAAATGCAATAGGAATATTATCGAAATGCTAAAATAAAGATCAATAAAATGCAATGCGAATATTACGAAATACTAAAGGAAGACCAGCAAAATGCTAAAAAAGAATTGGAAACGAAAAAGAGAATTTTTGCCTAATCCCAGTTCCATAGCAAAACGCTGGTATCACGATATTTCATGTGAACTAATATCTGGCTAAGCATACAACTTTGTTCTGTAAAAAAAACATAGTAAACAATTTTTTCCATCTTCTGCGTTCCACCAGGGTCATCGTTGTCACGCACCTCAAATTTCGCAATTATCTTGCCTGTCTCTCTCGTCTCCCTTCCTCTTCAAATCAATATGGAAATTTTTTTCTAAACTTTTTCGTGCTAGTGAGTCGTAAATGCTGATTCTCCCCTTTCTCTGAACTTTCTATCGGTTTCCCATAACCGATGCACGTCACGACACTATCCAGTCAGATAAAAGATTTTCTAAAACTAAACATCAACATTACGGTTAAAGGAATTCTGTCCACGACACCATTAAAAAAATTAGTTTTAATACGATTATTTTAATCATTTTTATTATTAACACAATATTTGTTTTTTTTTCTTTATACACCTTCCTTTGCGTAATCTGCTACAGACAATTTTAAATTATTCATGTCAATGGTTTTCATGTTAATGAAAAAAAACTTTACTGGCTATCTTGTGAAACACCAGTCGCCAGAAAGTGTGGGTAGAAAGACTCTGTAGTGCAGTATCATCAATAGGTAGAAGTACTTTCCATCATCATCAACAACAACAACAACAACAACAACAACAACAACAACAACAACAATAACAACCGACTGCGCAGCAACGCACCTTCCATCTCAGTCCTGCTAAAGTGAAGACAAAGCCAAATCCCTCATCAATATTCCTCGTCCCCAACCCAACTCTAAAGTAGCCTCCCATCCATTTCTACGTCATTAAGACAGCTTGGACAATTTTTATGCATCCACTCATCTCCTCCCTACCCTACCCCACCTCACTTTCATCTTCCCGATTTTCTTTTTCTTCCTTCAACCGCACGAGTACGTACAGGCGTGCAATGTCGGAAGGCTGTTCTCGGAGTCAGAGGTCATGTCGTGTTTGAAGGAGAATTGGATTAGTGGTCTGGGATTTAGTGGTGCAAGCCTGCCCGAGCCCACTTCCATCGGCAGATTGCCACTAACCAAAGCCTGCCTGCTTTGGCCTGTAATGTAGTTTCTTAGTACAGAGCTTTCGAGAGTAATGCACTTGCCCGGGCGTTGGCTTGAAACAAGGACTTAACTTCAGAAGTGCACCGAGTGCATGGGCGTCACTGAGTTATGTTTCAGAAAAATAATCGAGGAAAATTTGTTGAAGGTGTAGATGTTTGTGCAAAACAACAAATGTGATAAATCATTCGTTGCTAAGGACAACAACATTAAAGCATCCGTGTCCAATCTTGACGTCTGTGATGTTGACTTCCTTCTTCGCATGGTAATGTTAGTAGCTACCTATCTCGAGAACGAAAGGGGGGTATTTATATATCAAAATATTTATAACTACTGTAGTAATAAGAACCCAGATATTTATCCAGTCATTAGAAATACACTGCACCTTACTATGCCTTTAAACCTTCAAACAGCAATTTGATGCGAGGTGCATTGGATACCTACTCTAAAGGAAGGTGTCACGTGACTGTATCTAAGCCCGTTTGACCCCACCCACCTGCTGAAAGTCACGCAAGACTGATTCGTGTTGAGAACCTAATCAGTGTTCGCAAGCGGAGGAGAAGGGTTTTTTTAAAGCATTTGTCATTAATTAATTACCGTAAGTCATTGATTAAAATGACTTCGGCGCTCAGTTTTGGACTTTTTTTTCCCCTTTCGGGTGCTGAGGGAGGTCAGACATTACAGCTTCATACTTAGACGCTTGCTGTCCATTATTAATAGGGAGGGTGTGGTTTCATTAGCTGAGGGAAGGTCTCAAAAGAACTATAAATAGACCTACAGGCGATGAATGGCCTGGGATTTCACCTGCAGGTCAGAGATAAAAGGTTGTGAGAATGTCTGTGTATGGTTCGGCCCCTTTCGATCATCCATGGCTTGCACTAATCATGCATATCTCTTTTTTCTATAAGTGGAAAAGCCCATGGGGCTCGCTTGCTTGATGATATTTATAGACGGTATTTGAACTGAGAAGACGTACGAACTACTATGCAACGGGGCTCCAGGATGTGTGGGTCGACCGAATCTCTGAAAAATGTTAATGACTGAAATAATGCACACGAATATTTAATTGCTGGGTTAGGGTAGGCTGAGGATAACGTTTCTTTAATGAGTAACAATATAAACATTTTAAAATCAGTCTCGAGGTTAGGTATATTTGTATTTAATACAATGACACACACACAAAATTATCTTAGAGACTCCGGTAATTTAAATAAGTTAAATAGTTAAATGTGTGGGGTTCTATAAAGAGCTATTTGACATTTGGTGCACACGTAAACTCTTCTAGCAGGTCAAGGGTCATTGTTGAAACTTGAAGTATTGCACAATGAAATGTTGATAGCCTAGTTATACAGTCAAACAGACTTTGGTATTCAAACTTCACTTTCTGGAATCTTCGTTTTCCCAAGAAAAGAACTGTCAAACTTATGTTTGAACACGTCGAGGAGCTCTTCCGCTAATGGATTCTGTAAAAGCACTCCAAGATTGCAACGCTAAAAACTCTCTGGTTCAAACACAAAATTCGACATTTTATTTTTACAGGTGGTGTAAACAACCGTACCAAAAACAAGTCGCTCATTAGCGAGCAAGACTCATTACAGAGAAAGTTTTCAGAAGGTGAATCAAGCTAACAGCCTCATAAGCCCATCTTCTAGAAGAGAAACTTTTATGTGTAGGTCATCCGGGTTCTGAAACTGCCTGCAGACCGAAGCCAGGTGGTCCTTCAAAAACTCGGATTTCATTGAGATCTCTGTAATCGACCATCCAAACGTTTTAAAAGATTTTGGGCTTATGTTCCACACTCTGTATCTCCAGTTCTATTTCAAGCAGGTAATTAGTTTCTGTAGGATTTTTTTTTCTTTTATTTGCTGTATGTTGGCGCCCCTGTGGCGTCCGTACCGTCTGAACCAAAGTACTTCGATTCTAATTTGCTTTCAGCACCTAAAAAAAGGTCTCTCCTTCTTGCCAGTAGGAGAGCTCATTCGATTGTTAAGAAGGGTAATCGTAACAAATTTCGTTTGAAATTTCATCAACCCTTCATTGCCGACTCAGCTTCTTCCCACCCCAGTTAAATTCTACTTGGGGGACGGGAGTAGAATGTGGGAGATGTAGAGGAAGGGAAGTCGCAATCGATAAGCGGAGGAATCTTGTCGGAAAAAATTACCCTTCACATCCATGACAGTTGTCACAACCACACGGACCGTGCTCTTTCACATTCCACCCTGATCTGATTATCACTCCTCCCTTCAATACTAATACTTGCAAATCCATTTTAAGGCTTTGTCCAACACACACAGATAAAAGAAAAAAAAGTCCAAACATTCTTCCAAACACGAGCCCGAAGCTTTCTCTCTTCTGTAAGTCCCTCGTAGACTAGGAGCTTAGATGAGATTGAAGGTACACTCTCTTGTTGAGTCTGTCCCCGACCGAAAAATTTCCCCCGGGGTGGCGTTCTCGTGTTTGTCCTATAACCTGTGGTGGTATGGTGGTGGTGTCGGCAGAGGGTCTAGCGACGGGTGGTCATCAAATATTCTGACCATGTAGCCGCACCCTGCGTTCTGTAAATACTCACTTTGGCCTTGCTGACTGCAAACACCATTATGATACACATGGGAATTTTTAAAAAAAAACTACCCCCAGACTGTTTTACGTACCCTAATTATTTTCATCTCAAGGGTACGGTCCGGCGGGGTAACAATTCGGAGCACGACTGTTCGCTTGTGGTTCACACAGTGCTTTTGATTGGTTCATTTTTCTCACCCATTCATTCTCCAAATAAAAATATATTTTTGTTACAAAAATACCTAGATTTATATTTTTCCTTATTGCTTATGTTGATTTCGAGTACTGTCGTCTGCATTTTACAGACACTTCGTTTCGAGATGTAAAACGAAGTAGTGCACATGCGAAAGTAGACCATGAAAAAGTAGACCTTGCGACCGATTTAGTATTCATGAGCATCCTCGAAACTGGATAAAAGTTCATCCTGGTTGTTCTGGCCAGACTCCGGACAGGGCCAAAGCTCACTGTGTCATTCAGTTCAGGAAGTGCGAGTAAGCATCATAAGTAAAGAGGTTAAAATCTAGGAACTGTTGCTTTAAACACTGCTTTATTACCAACTGTAATTATTTGAGGCTGTTCTCATGAAGAAAGGATAATTCTTTGTCCAGAAGAAGCTAAGGGCCAAAGTCTTGTCTTCAAAGCTAGAAAGTGGCCTCTAGACTCCTTGGATGTTGCTTTACCCCTGGGACAGTAGTTATAACCAGTGCCAACGATTTCCTGGGAGTAAAGTAACAGAAAGCAATATCTGAAGGGCATGGACAGTGCATCTAAGATACGGAGGCAGGAAGTTTGTCTTTGATTTCCCGTTTAACCTCTGGTCAACGACTTAATCTTATGAACACGACCTGTGGGTGATATTTGTCCATAACAGCCAGTGACACGTGTTTGTCTGCTTGATGTCTCCGCAATGAGTTTGAACTGTATACTGTAGGTATGCATGTCTAAGTAAATAAATCATCTTGCATTTGAACGTAAGCGTGCAAACACACTAAGTCTCTCCTCTCTCTCTCACACACACACATTGTCAAGTGAGCATACATCTGCGTGTGCTTACAAAGAAATAAAAAAAATTGAACCAAAAAAAAAAGAAAGAAACCTGATTCGTTCAATACACCAAGGACCCTTTGGACAAGTGAGAAATGCTCGATTTCCGTCCTCCTATCCTCTGTAAAGTACTTGAAAACCCTTTCAAGACCGATAACCCCGATCACAAGCTCTCCCGCGACGCCATTCCTCCTTCTCACTGTTCTCAAACCGCCAGTCTTCTCTCCTTCACATTCTCTTTGGCAATGTCGGGCCCACTCCAGCCCCCGCCATATTGATTGAGGCTTCTCCAGTTCTCCAGCAGCCTCCTAAAGAGCTCGCGGTCAGTCGCCGCATCCTAGGCCCAGCTTTAGCGCTCAGCATCAGCTTCAATCCGCCTCGTGAGGAGCATGAAAAGTCCATCATTCAAAACCACAATATACTCGGGAGACCTAGGTAGGATCTGTTTACTGTCGGTAATGGACCTTATTCACACAAACGCCATCTTGAAACCAGAACGAGGCCAACTGGGCTGGTGTAATGAAAGAAAACTAATCTTTTCATACTCTGTTTTCCTTCCTATACATGTTAGTTGTAAAATAATAAAAAGAAACTAGGCAGTGGTTTTCTGCAATGGCTCCACCAGTTCTCGGAATCAGGTTTGATACCATAAATAACAAAATTATAAACAAACTGTAGTACGATCGCTCTGGCTATGACAGAAGCTGACTATAACCGCCATATTCGTTCTCGTAAGGCACACATTCACACAAGCCCGCAAATCGTGAAAGAAAGAAAGAGTCCTTTTCTGGTGTTTTTGACAGGATGAATATTTACAAGACCAGTGTTGACGCCAAGCGAGGCACAAAAAAAAAAAAATATCGGCTCTGTTCGGCTCTCAGCCTCACGTGGGGCCAGGGGACGGTACTTCACAGGCTTCCGAAGACGGAGGTTGCCGCTCTTGGGTCTCGTTAATATGCTGTTGTCGTCAGACAGTGATGAAAACAGTCTGGCCTACTCTCTCAGCGAATGACACGAAGATCGGTCTCTCACTCCTAGACAAGGAGGCGCACCGAGGACCATAATAAACACGAGGACTTCAGAAGGTGAAGATCGAGTGTCCGGAAAACAGATCCTCTCACGAGGGCAGGAAGTCGTTAAGAGGACGACAAAGACACAAGACGAAGAACGAAAGGCTGATGAAGAAATGTAAAAATAAATATAGACGGAACATCGTGATATCTATCTTCGATGATGCTCTTGACTCGTCAACAAATGTTGACGGCGCATGTGTCAGGTTAACCAGCAAGGTCACCCGGGCAACCAGACAACAACATCAAAGACAGACAAGTCTCCTGCTTCTGACCAGAATTTTTTTCAGTTACGCGAAGTGAAAAATGTATTCCAGGTTGTTGGGTGCTATCATCGAACCGTGGCTGGGCTGCTGCACCGTACCCCTGGTTATGAAGTCTCTCCTTGGCAGACACACCAGGGATGAGAGAGATGTTGCAGTATTCTTTCTCCCTAACCGATCATATTACAGGGATCTCGTCCCTCCAAAAGACCTCTACTCCATAAATTATTCACAGATTCACACGCTGAATCTGAAAACGTAGGATTTTGTTCTGGTATTTAGCCTTAGGTTGCAACAAAACAAACGGAAATAAACGACAAAAAACTAGTGGAGGTGAGGTGGGAGCATCACTGGAGTTCTCCGCAATCGTCTCTTGCCAAATATTTCGTTTTCTGCTCCTGCTGATTTCTCTCGAGTATTTCTCCTTGGTTACCGAGCTGTAAAGTTTCTCTCCCACCCATCCCTCCCTGAATCATAGTCTGGAGCCAGCATTTAGCATTGGGCCGGCAGAGGGCACCACGATCTCATGTCAGTGCCACCAGCAAAAGGCATCACGCTGACCTCCATGACCCGTGCAATAACTTTAGATGCTCATCGATACAAACAGAAAGTCTGAAAAAAGGAGCATTAGTGTAATATACTTTGCTTACGATATAAATTCGCAAAAATGTTTGCAAAATTATTACTACTACTACTACTACTACTACTACTACTACTACTACTACTACTACTACTACTACTACTACTACTACTACTACTACAGGACTGAGAAACGTGGAATAATCCTGGAGTTATCCATCAATCTTTAATAATTTGTTTATTTGTTTCCAGAGAAATCAGCTTTTACACAACACAATCATGATTTTCAACAAACAGGTTGTTTTCAGGAATGTCCACTGCAGCCATGTTTTAATGTTGTGTCGTGACAGATATATACAACATATATATCGTACAATATATTCCGCAAACCTCTGGGTTTCATTGCATGGTCTAACTCTGAGATCGGCTCTCTGGTCTGTGTAAAGATGGCTTCCAACGGCACAGACGCGGCTGGACGAGTAAACGAGGATTACATCCGCCGTGGGATCGAACTTTAACAGAGCCCCCTGCGACTTATGGGGTTTCTAGGGGGACCCAAATGTCGAAATAAACATTTCAGGCACGTGTGGGTCTTCATGCAAACCGTCTCTTCGCCAAAGACATGAAACGCAGGGTCGCTCTTATTTCAATCTGTCATCATTATTGTCCTATCAGAAAATCAAGTTTTTCATTGATGCTGTCTGTGTGGTTGGGTTGGGTTTTTTTCGCAGTTATCAAAAAACAAGACTCACGCACTCATAAAACTCTTCTGAAAACAAATTTGTTTTCGTGGTATAGAAATTAAAAACATGTTTCCGGAACAGTTTTCGTGATATTTTTTTCTGTCCTACAGTGAGATAGCGATTCGAAATACCGTATATCCAAACAATGACATCAAAAGGTAAATGATGAAGTTTGATTTAGACGAGGAAGAGGTAACATTGTGACATCCTGGAAAATATAAAGTGCGGTGTGATGAAGATTCATTGAAAATGTCTGAATAGCAGACACAGTGTGGAGGCGTCTGGGAGAACGTCGGAATTTCTACTGAGCGATGGGATGAAGCGACATTAAAATCATCAGAGTCTCAAAAAAATAATAATAAATAAAAAAATAAAAACCCACAGAGCGTTGTGGTGAGGAGTCTGGTTTGAGAGGGGAGTGGACGCCAGAATAGCTGACGCCGATTCTCACGCCGCGAGAGTTGGACGAGAGCTGGGCGGACCTCAGACGGCGACAGGATCTGGCGGGAAGCTGACAAGGATTTTGCATTAAGAAGAACATCGCGCGCCTCCGTTTCTAGCAAAAGGCAAAAGGCATCGGAAGCTTCCAGACCTCTGCTGGTGTGTCCTGTAGTCTGAGACTGATATGAAACAAATAACTCCTTCACGACATTTTTAGTTCTTTGCAGGCAAAGGGAGGGGAGAGCTACATGACCAGGACTTTTTTTGTGGTTTTGGAGTTGCAGTGTGATAGAAACTGCGAGAAGAAATACACAGGACTGCGTCGGTCTTCACAAAGTTAGCTTCAGGCGTGTTGCACATTTGCCTGGCACCTCAGCTGCTTGGTTATTACATATGATAGCATAATTATGGGACTTACACTAAAATATCTGTAATCTCTTCCAGGAATATGTATATCAACAGTTGATAATACAAAGGGACAACAACACAAAAAAAGGCTTTCGAGGTACCGTAATGAACGACATCACTAGACAACCCCAGGGACATTTTTTTTAAATCCATAAATATTATTATCTTCTTTTACTAAAGTCTCTTTTTATCTTGCAGGTTGAAAAGAGCTGTTTAAAAGTTAAGAAAACCCGCAGTAATGAACCTTAAAATAGCTCAAGGATGTTCATATTTCTCTTGTATCCACCGTTAGTTTCGTATTTGTTTACAATAATTATCTGTCGGTTCTACGAGCTTCGGCCGCTTGAGTACGTTTGCGGAATCAGCTGACCGCTACACGGTAATGTAGAATGACATTAGATATTGCGAGAACGTCTCACATCTCTATGCGGATCCACGTGAACAGTGGAGGTAGACGAAACCGGACTGAAGAGCCTGGGACGTTCTGATTGGTCAGAGGCATTACGTCACACCGGTTGTCTCTTCGTTGTTTGATATTTTGTCATTTGACTCAGAAACACAATGTCTTTCTAAAAATTGGGATTTTATAAACTTTGTGATTATTATTACTTTAAATTCAGTTGCGCAATAGGCCGGAGCTTTTATTGTGAAAATACCACGTTTGAAAATAAGAAGAAAGAAAAGAGAAGGAAGTCTTCATGGTCGTCACAGAACTGCTAGAGTAAAAGTAGAAGAAAGTCAAGAAAATAACATAGTAATT